>KK122024.1:35266-50075 GCA_000611955.2 Stegodyphus mimosarum | reverse complement strand
GTAATTAAAAGAAATATTTCAAAGCTTTCAGATTTTACCTTACGCCCAAAGAGGCCTTTTTTAACGTTTTGTGTGTTAGGCTTATTTATTAAATATCATTTTCTTCGCACTTAAAACAAAAAATTCAGTTCAACAGCAGTATCGCAAAATAATTTTAAAATGAGCATATCTCTAGAATTTCCGATACACAGTCTCGCGCGCTGGAAATAAAAGTGTTTTTTCTTGTCAACGTTGCCATTGCTCGCTTTGAAATCCTTGAGTTTGTTAATTCAAAATTCGCTAAAGTGTTACAAAATATGAAATCGGTAATAAAACAAATTCCAAATTTCAGATTTGGGCTTCCAGATGCCCATATTCACAGGAGGATTACATCATTTAAAATTCGATGGCTGTATTTACCGTTGTTTTATCACAATGCGAGAAACATTTATTCATTTAGGTTGATTCTTCATTATTTAATTTCTTTAAATATAATACAGGGCTGTAGTATTTGGTGGCAACAGTTTGAAAAGTGAAACAACGCAAAATACCAAAGCGAAATTAATAGCGTTTTTTAGCCATTGGGCTAAAAAATACTGATTGGCTTTCGGAATAATTTTGCCCATATGTGAATAATTTTAGTGAAATTATATGTAAAATGATAGTACCTTTCGATGAAAATCTGAAGAGGCGAAGTTTTGCAGAAAAAATAATAATACAGGGCTACTGTATTTAACAGTGAATAAACGGCTTTCTCGCTAAACTGGAAAGATATCGCCAAGATGGTGACGATTTTGGTGACTACATTTTGTCGCCAAATCTTTCAAACATTTTGCGACGTTTTGGTCTGGTCCTTGTAACTGTAACTGGTATTGTAATTGAATATATGTAATTAACCTCTATATGCAACTGTAAGACGGAAGAGAGTATATAAGACGGGAGAGAGCATCAGTTTTGGAGTCGTTTAGTTCAGCTCGAGTTCGGAGTATTGAGATATGTCTGTGTGAGCTTCGTTCTTTAGATGCGTTTTCAATTGCGATGTGTTTAACTTTCATGGTACTTTGAAGTGTAATCACTGATTGTATTACTGATTCGCTGTGATACCGAAGAGCTGTACAAGTATTTTCGTGAAAATTTGTAGAACCCTAAAATGTTTACGTAAAATAAATTAATATGTAAAATAAATTTTACGAAGCTGAAACGTAGAATATGTGTGTAATATAGAAATTTTTGCAACAAAATTGTTCTCTTTTCTTTAGTAAAATTTGCCAAACTGCGCCAACGTGGTTGAGATAATAGGTACATACATTACGCTAAAGAAAAAAAAAAGCGGGGAGGGACAGTTTTATATCTTCCGTTGTACTGGGCCAATTGACGAAATTCAAATTGCGTCTTTTATATCTCGAAAGCGCGACTTAGGATATATATTAGATTTATATATAGCATTTGTCCTAAACATAGATATTTTAACAGAAAATCGGACTTTTTCTGAAATAACGTACCAATCTTTTTCCATATTTCGATTCTACGACTCGGATTATGCCTAGATATAAATTTTGTAATTTTTTGTAAGTTTATCTTGGCGCAATTTTGTTTCAGTTTGCGCCAAGAATACTTTACTTAGCAAACTTCTTAATTTATGGCAACCTATTTTCCCTTTCCTTTTTTCATTGTCCACGAGCGAAAAAAAAGGCATCTTTCCTACTTTCAAATAATTTTAACAGAGCGCGTAAAATATAATTGGCGTTATTATCGCTTTTAAGAAATATGCCGAATTTCAAAACGCGCCAATATCTAAATTCACGCATATCTTAGGAAATTTTGAATAAAAAACTCTAATTTTTTGCAGTTATGCTTAGAAATACATCTACTTTAAGACGATGGAAAAACTTTTATAGGTTATAATACAAATTTGTTTTCGAAAATTTTTTTAAAATGTTTAAAAATGCAAATTTTAGCAATAAATCATAAAAAAAAATGTGCAAATTATATTTGAATTAAGCCTAAATCTCGAATTCTGGAAGAAGGAATCAAGTATGAAGTTTTATAATAAAAAAGAGATATTAATAAATATATATCAGATTAGGGTTAACATGGAGAAGCTAAAATTTCGAGAGCTAATTTTTTAAAAACGACTCATGCGATTTTCCCAACACTTGGCAGTTTGGCATAATTTGAGTCGTAGAATCGAAATATGGAAAAAGATTGGCATGTCATTTGAGAAAAAGCCCGATTTTGTGTCAAAATACTTGTGTTAGAACAATGCTATATATAAATTTAATACATGTCTTAAGTCGCGCTTTCGAGACATGAAAAACGCAATTTGAATTTCGTCAACTGGCCCAGTAGAACTGGAGATATAGAACTGTCCCATTGTTTTGCGCAGTGTAACTAATGAAAGTGGTTATTTCGACGGATATTAAAACAAATTTTATTCCCATTATTTATTTCTCCCCACTAACATCAGCCCTGGAGATTTAGATTTATTCATTAACTGGTTTATCTATTTAAATAAGAAACCTTCTGCAAGTGCGCATCTGAAACTGAAGTTGATAACACTTACCTGCTACCTTTTCCTTGAACGCTCTAAGGGCTGCAATTCTGGTTTCCGGTGTTTCATTTAGTTCTTCTCTTGCTTTTTTCCAGTCTTCTGGACTTATACATTCATCAAGTAAAGCACGATGTACTCTATCACCTGCCACTATTGTTTTAGCCGTTTCCATTCTCTTCATTATTACTTCAGATGATGATTTAGACATTTCTCCTTCACGTTTGAAACTGAGGTTTTGATAAAACTGCAAGTAAAAAAGAGCTGTTATATAACGTACATAACAAAATTTTGCAAATAAAATATCAATACGTTTATCAGTTGTACAACTTGTTAGTCCAAAGGGGCTTTGTCCCTGAAGGACTATTGTTTTCGTTTTGCGATTTTGCGTCGGAAACATTAAAAGTCTGTATCACTTTTCAAACTGTTGCCACAAAATATTGCAGCCTTGTATTATATTTAAAGAAATTAAATAAGAATGTGCATAAATGTATGTATGTTTCTCGCATTGTGACAAAACGACTGTACCTAAAGGCCATCGAATTTTGAATGCCGTAATCCTGCTGCTAATATAGGCATCTGTAAGCCCAAATTTGAAATTTGGAATTTGTTTTATTAACGATTTCATATTTTGTAAAACTTTAACGAATTTTTGATGAACAAACTCTACGATTTCAAAGCGGGTAATGGCAACGTTGTACAGAAAAAACATTTTTATCTGCAGCGCGTGAGATTGTGTGTAGAGAATTCTAAAGATACGCTCAGTTTAAAATTATTTTGCGATATTGTTCTTTAACTGAATTTTATGGTTTAAATGCAAAGAACATGATATTCAATAAATAAAAGTAACTTACAAAATGTTTAAAACACGCCCCTTTGTACGTAATTTAAAAATCTGAGACCTTTCAGATTTTCGTTTATTTCTTTTCTTTTCTTTTTTTTGTGTTAAATTCAGGAACTTCAAGACAACAGAAGCCACTTAGTGCCATCGGGGTTAAGGTTTATAAGTTATTTTCTCCCTCCTTTCTGCATGCTTTCGTGGTGTAACAGTAGCACACTCGGCGCGTATTGAAGAGGTTCGGGTTGGAGTCCCGGTGAGGGCTTTGCACATTTCCCACATCATTAGCATAAGAAAAAAACCTAATGGCTCTACAGTGGCGCCCGAACTAAAAAGGTGGTGGATGATGATTCTTCACCGCCAGGATTTAGAGATTGGATTCCCTTATCTACAGTCACCCTTTAAAAAGGGAAGTAGATAAGGTATTTTCTTCCTCCTTTCTCCATGGCTTCGTGATATAACGGTAGTACACTCCGCACATATCGAGAGATTTAGGTTCAAGTCCCGGCGAAGGTACTGCTAATTTTTACTCATTTCTAAAATGTCTCAATGACTCTAAAGTTGCCATTCGTATTTTGTTATCGAATTGTCGGAGTCCCGCCCCTTTCTGTCCGAAAGCATTGAAAAACATCGCTCATAATGATCACAATTCGACTAACGTTTTCAAACTCTGAAGTAAAGTCGCCAAATAAGAGATAAGGTCGCTAAATAAAATCAAAATAGGTTAAAAAAATTCCCGAGTGAACAAAAAGTGTCACCAAGTAAGGTATTAATTCGACAAACAGCTTGTTTTCGATTTTAGTAAACTACAATTAGGAAAAAAAAAGGCTTAACCTCATGTAAATCTTGAATAACACTACTTACTGATTCTGAGGGTGATATAGGTCCCTGTTCATCGAGAGAAAAAAAAATTCTGCAAAATGTTTTCCTCCTACTTCTGGAAAAAAAAATAATCTGAAAGGTTTTAGATTTTAAATAGCGTCCAAAGGCGCCTTTTTTTCAACATTTTGCGTGTTACCTTTGTTTATTAAATATCATGTTCTTCGCACTTAAACCATAAAGTTCAGTTCAAGAGCAATATCGCAAAATCTTTAGAATTTCCGATGTACAATCTCACGCGCAGGAGATAAAATTGTTTTTTCTGTGCAACGCTGCTATTGCTCGCTTTGAAATTCTTGAGTTTGTTAATAAAAAATTCGTTAAAGTTTTACAAAATATGAAATCGATAATAAAACAAATTTCAAATTTGGGCTTCCAGATGTCCATATTCGCAGCAGGATTACGTCATTCAAAATTGGATGGCCCTAGGTCCCGTTGTTTTATCACAATGAGAGAAATATACATGCAGATTCTTCGTTATTTAATTTCTTAAATATAATACCGGGCAATAATATTGGTGGCAACAATTTTAAAAGTGAAACGGACCTTGACAGAGTTTCAACGCAAAATCGCAAAACGAAAACAATAGTCCTTCAGGGCAAAGCCCCTTTGGACTAAAAACATAAAGAAAAGTCTGAAAGATTTCAGACTTTGCATTACGCCCAAAAGGGTGTTTTTTTTAACGTTTTGTGGATTACCTTTATTTATTAAATACCATGTTCTTCGCACTTAAACCATACAATTCAGTTCAACAGCAATATCGCAAAATAATTTTAAAATGTTTAGAATTTCAAAACGCTCAAATAAGTAAATTCAAGCATATCTTAGAAAATTTTTAATAAAAAAAATCTATTTTTGCAGGTATGCCTAGATGTACATCTACTTTAAGACGATGGCAAAACTTACACAGTCTCAACCCCTGGAGACAATTGTTTTCCCCGTACAGTGGTTGCCATTGCTCGCTTTGAAATCGCTGAGGTTTTTAATAAAAAAATTCGTTAAATTTTCACAAAATATTAAATAGATAATAAAACAAATTCCGAATTGGGGCTTCCAGACGTCCATATTCGGGAGGAAACGTACGTTATTCAAAATTGGATGGCTCTAGGTACCGTTGTTTTATCACATTTGGAGAAACATACATACATTTATGCAGACTCCATTATTTAATATCTTTAAATATAATACAGGGCTTGAATATTTGGTGGCAACAGTTTGAAAAGTGAATCGATATTGAAAGTTTTTAACGCAAAATGCCAAAACGAAATTAATAGCCCTTCTAAACGTCCTTTGAGCTAAAAAGAGAATTTTCACCAAACCACGATTGCTTTTTGGCCTAATTTTAAAATTTTCATTTGTTTATTCTCTTTCAATAAATGTGGCATGTTCTCCAAGTATTAAGATTAGCGGTAAACTCTGTCAAACAATTTCCAAAGATATTATGAACACTTCATAAATAAACGATAAGACAATAAGAAGAAAATTCTGCATTTTTCTGATTACAATGCCGTGAAAGTACTTATTTGTACTGTTGTGTGCGTTCGGTTTCGTAATGGATTGAATTCGCACAGAACCGATGACAACTTAATAAAATTTTTCCTCTCTCTCCGGTTATATATAGTTTCTCCCAGCCGCCGCAAAACTTTCCACTTCTATATATTATTGGAAGGATAGTATGGTTAAAGTTTTAGCTAAGGGCCGGATACGATTACAGTTCCATATAGGGATCAATTACTTTTATTCAATTTTAGTATTAATTACCATATAGAGATTTATAGTTATTTAAAGTAACCAGTTAAATTTAATTTGAAACCCTTTCTTATAAGCCTTCATTCCCCTAATTGTCAATGCCAGAATATTTAAATTTGGTAGCGCGCGTGAAGAAATGTAAATTCTACTAGTGGAAGAAAAGATTTAAGTATCGAATTCTAGAAGGGAAAATTAGAGAGTGTGGGAAAATTCTGTGCTTGTTGTAGCGTGAGCTTCGGCTTAACATTTATTGCTGGTTAAACGTGGCGTAACAGCCATTACTTTGCTGCCACTAAATCTTCAAAGCTCTGTTATTACAACCGTTATATAGGAAATGGACCCAAATGATCGCCAAGTTTGGCAAAAATTTGGTGACAAAAATTAGTCACCAAAACCGTCGCCATTTTGGCAATATCTGGCCAGTTTAGCGAGATAGCCATTTAGTACTTCAAAGGTAAAGAGACTTGCCCCTGTAATCGTACGTTTTAGGTACAGCATCATCTCTTTCAAGCATTTCGTGTTACATGATACAAAAAAATTCTACAGCTTCACATATAATTTCACTAACATTTTTACATATATACAAAACCCTAAACGATACGTTTCTTGTTATAATTATATTAATTAAATTCCATCGCTCTTTCAAAGGATATTTTTTCCTTCATCCTTTAAGGGGACGGTGGACTTTAAAAATTAGTTTTTTAAGTTCTGTGTTTTTAGCGAGAACTTTTATACATATACATATTATAACATCAGTTTATAAAATATATGTTCAAAATTTCAATTTATTTTAAATTAAAAATTTTTAAAACAAATAATTAATTATTTTAATTAAAGATTTAAAACGCTCTTTGCGCTCTAATTTGCAATATTTTTTTCTAATGTTTTCTTTTAGTTAGTTATAAAGACTTGACAAACGCTTCTGTTTAACCGTTATTGAACAGGATGGATCAGAAGTTTTTAAAAAGGATTTTTGGGAATTTATTTACAGATTTCGGCAAAATGTCCGCTTTTGTTGCACATTATCACAAGTTTATACATCTTAATAGCCTCATATCCAAAAATACATACACAGATGTACTGTAACATATAACAATATAGTTCCTTTCAAATATCATTCATTTTTAACTAAAAATGTGTCGCATGAAGCATTTTCAAAACATACGAACAGCGAAAATATTTGTTTTGAGAAAACCGGATTTAAAGTTTTTCTTCAAACTTACCTTTAATTCATGGTAATGAGAAACAACCAATTGACTTTAAATATGAATTTGTGAGCACTAGATAACATTTTCGTATCATTTAACTATTTTTAATCTCATAACATTTTAAAGTAAACATATCGCAAATTGGTATGGGATTCGAAGTTACAGGTAGAAACAATTTATGCATTATATCCAATGAAACTTTTAAAATTCCCCCGCACCATGTGTTTTACCTTCACTTTTTACATTTACATTATCTTTTAATGCTTTACAATACTTTTTTATTATTTCTGTTCTCCCCTCCCCCAAAGCAGCTAAATTTCTCGTTTTGCGCTTTGGTTTAAGCGACGTTGATCACGCTTTTTTGCAAAGAGTAGGAAAAACAGTTTGTTTCCTTCTGTTCTACGCGTATAGCAGTTACATAACCGAAGTTAAATTCATAGTTGTCAGTACTGATATTTCTAGCTATTTTTTAAAAAATAAAACATTTATTTTGGGCAAATATATAAATTATAATATCAGTTAATAACTCTTGAAATACATTTTTTTTACATTTCCTCCAAAATTTAAAGAGCAAAGTTTACGTTGTTTACACAGTTTAAATGCTCGTAACTTCTTTAAAAATTACAATATTTGAACTCGGATTCCTTTATGAACTGTGTCTAATGTATCTGGAAATTATTTGACCACTATTTAATCTTGATACTCGGACGGCTTCTCCATAGAGATATTAGGATTTTTTTAAGCTGGAGACATGAAAAGTGAGCAATGCCTTCGCCGGGACTCGAACCATGGACCTCTCAAATACGCGCCGAGCTTGCTGACCGTTACACCACAAAGGCATGCGAAGAAGGCAAAGAGAAATCTCTTATATCAGCGTTTGTAGTGAATTTACTGATCTCATCTTTATGCTGTTTAGAAATTTTATTACACGATGTGCTTGAATTTGTTTCAGGAAACGTACGTTATTCAAAAGTCGATGGCTCTAGGTACCGTTGTTTTATCATAGTGAGGGAAACATACATACATTAGATACCGTTGTTTTATCACAGTGAGAGAAACATGCATACATTCATGCAGATTCTTCATTATTCAATTTATTTAAATATAATATGGAGGTATAATATCTGGTGGCAACAATTTGAAAAGTGAACCGACGCAAAATGTCAAAACGAAATTAATTGCCGTTCTGGGCTAACGCGCTTTGGGCTAGTAAAAGTGTTAGAATACTATACAAATACTTCAAGGTTATAAAAAATATAAAAGAATTAATAAAAGTAACGAGAAATATGAACTAATGAAAATTATTTCACACTCGCACATTTGTTTTTTTCGAGTATAAAAAGACTCTTACTTTTAAAAATCCGTTAGATCAAATAACGTCCTAAAAATCTGATTCTCTATATTGAACGCGCCTTTAATAATAGCCGCATTTTACGTTTTACTCTGAGAGACGTTTCGATAGATAAAAACGTACATTGCGGAATAACCTTGAATTTATCTATGGTTAGTAAGTAATACAATTTTATCTTTTTTTAACCTCCGTTTTTTAAACTGCATAAGAAGGTAAGGAATACGTGAATCGTATGAATTAATCTCCCATGTAAACATATCGATGATATCGTAATGTAAGCGGGCCAAGTTTGGCTAACCTTGAAGGAAGATATCAAAAACAGTGATAAAACGAACCAAACTAAGTACAACTTGTTGCATTCAAAATAAGCGCTCCCATCTCTGAAATAGAAAATTTAAATATGCATGATCGAAAAGGTTATATTAAAGTATATGCTGATAAATGTCTTAAAGAAAGCCAAATCTTAGATATATAATATAGCAGTGGTCCCAAACTGAAACAGAATGCAAGCGGAGTGTACAATCTAAAAGCAGCCGACGAGCTGAGAGTACGAAGTACAGAAAATATTGTAATCACGAAAATTTAGAGTATCATATTTCAATGAAAATATTCTTTTTGACTGCTCTCGAATCCACTTAAACAATTTCTTTAAGTGACATCTGTACGTACGGACAGAATAAAGAATCCATTTCCAAAATGGATTGTAAAATGAATCTAAAACGGTTTCAGAAGTGTTTTTTTTTTTCATTACGTCTGTACGCACGTATGTATGTGTCTCTCATGACTCAGAAACGACACGCCGTAGAACGCTGAAATTTTGTACATGGCATTGCTATAATATCTAGTTATACACCTTCCTTTTACGTTGAAATCGACGACATATATATATATATATATACTAGAAAGGCCGGCGATCATACGAAATGACTGCTGTTCTAGATATTATAAATTGTAATTAAAATGATTTGTGCAAAGCAGTGGCGTGCGATCAACATGTGCAGGGTGTGCACTGCACACCCTGGCAAAATTATGAGAGACAATAATTTTCTGCACCTATGTCTACCTTTCTTTATATGGTATATAATAAATATTATTTATAATATATTCAAATATTATGTTGATTTGCTTGCTTGTATTCCCGCAGTGCGTGCGGTACTGGGTGCTGCATCACGTAGCGCGTTCAAAAGCAAACGAACATAGGAAGTTTTAATGTGTATGCACTGTGCATTAATAGAAAATCACGCTTTATATGTATGGGCTACTGGAAAAACATAGCATACTATAGCACCGAGGCAAGTGCAGCTATTTTTCCTGCACTTGGCATTCAGAATCATCCGAAGGTACAGTTTATTAAGCGTTGATTTAGAGCGGGGACTTAGGTGCTGAAGCGCTTTTGGTTTTTTAACTGATTAACTGGCCATACCATTTTGCAGACGGTTAATGTTTAAATTTATATATTGTAAGATTTTGTTTTTATGGAAATATAAAAGAATTATTTCATCAACATAAAGGGAAATATTTTAGTGTGGTAAAGTAATTTCGGTGATGTATTATATTCATAGAAATAATTTGCTGAAAAACAATTTTGTTTTGTTAGACAATAAAGTAACGAATTTTAACAGAACAGTCCAATTTTTACCATTCATTGTGTCTTACAGACAGTATATAAGTTATATCTGTAACACCATATCTCTGATTATGTTTTTAAAAATTGTCAAGATGTTTTTCGCAGAATATATGATTTCCAAATGTTAAAAACAATTAATAAATATAATTTAATCCACTGAATGAACAAGACGCAGTTTGTTCTATAGTGCCAGCGTGCAGTGAAATCCTCTGCACGTGGAATAGACGTTCGGTTTGTCGGCACTAATGAGCATCCTGATGTCATCAGGCTGATGATGAGGCACCGCAGCGGCGGGCGCCGTGTGATGCTACGTGATGAAGATATAAATTTTTCGTGGAAGCCCGAAGCGTTGCTTTTTCGCCGCCGATATGACACCATACAACACAAGACATGATTTTTACTTCAGTGCTAGTGGAATTCTCATACTAGTAGAATTCTCATAAGTTTAGCTGTTTTTATAGTTATACTTCGACTACTCGTAGGTAAATATTTATTGTATTCTTTAAATTTATATTCATAATAAATAACCCATTTTGGAATGGAGAACTCAGATGTCTCAATAATTAAAGATTTATTGGAAAATCCATTTTCGAAACGAGACGTTCCTACAAAAAACGAAATAGTTAAATTAAGTAGACCGATGCCGGATATTATTTTATTGCAAAACGTTAAGATTAAAGGACAACAGTGTGCACGACATTTTCAAAAATCTATGTATGAAAAATTTAAATGGTTAACCGGTTGTAGTGAATTGAATAAGTTGTACTGCTGGCCATGTTTACTTTTTGTTGTAATTCAAAAGGATAAAACTATTTGGGCAAAACAAGGCTACAGTGATTTAAACCATCTCAACGAAGCTGCAAAAAAACATGAAAAAACACAATCTTACATAAATGCCGTAGTACTATTAAAAACATTTGGTACCGCCAGGATGAATTTAATGTTTGATCAACAAAAGGCTTCATCTATTGTTCAACACAATGAAAAAGTAACAAGAAATAGAAATACTCTCAAGAGATTAATAGATGTAGTTTGTTACTTAGCAAAACAAGAAGATGCATTTCGTGGACACAATGAGAATATAAATTCCCTTAATCGAGGAAATTATATAGAAGTAATAACTTTAATTAGTAGATAGGATGACCTTTTAGCAACCCATCTAAGAACTGCAATTGTATTTTCTAAAACCTCTAATAGAATACAAAATGATATTACTGCATCGATAAAAAATATTGTAAGTTCAGAAATTAGAAGTGAGGTAAAAGAAGCGCCATTCGTTGCTATTATGCTGGATGAAACATGTGACATATCTCACAAATCGCAATTATCGGTTGTGATATGATACGTTAATAATTGTAGTGCACCAGTGGAAAGATTTTTGATTTTTAAATATGTTAGTAGTGAACGTTCAGCGGAAATTTTGTGTAACGTTGTGCAAGAAACGATTTTGAGTGGGGGTAGTGAGAATAAACTGATTGCTCAAACGTACGATGGGGCGGCAGTCATGGCAGGAGCGTTGAATGGAACGCAGAAAAAAGTAAAAGACGTTTTCCGAAAAGCTATGTTTGTGCATTGTTTCGCACATGTACTTAATTTATGTTTGTCGGATTCTGTATTGTTTATAAAAGATTGTAAATTTTTTTTGCAACAATTTCAGGCATAGCCTCATTTTTTTCGGTGTCTGCATAAAGAAATCATGTTTTAAATGGAATTATTAAAACAAAATTTCCCAAATTAGCTACAACACTTTGGTTATACTGATGTTCTATTTGATATTTTACAAAAAACTAACTAAGATATAGCATATTCTAGTCAAAAAGTAAAGGAAGTAAAAGAAATTCAAAATTTAAAGGAAGTAAAAGATGCAATTCAAAATATGCGAACTTCTGTTGCATTTGATGAAGTTTATGAAGAGACTATTTCTGTAGTGGATCCCCCAAATTTAAAAAAAAAGTTGTGTAAATTTACAAAACTCAAGTGTAGACCAAGACCAACATTTTAAAAATTTATATTATGAAATAATGGACACTATTTATTGTCAGTTAGATGTCCGTCTTAAAAAATTAAATTCGCTCAATTTTTTTGAACTATTGAATTTCAGTTTTTTTTAAGAAATATCAAAGTAAGTTTCCAGATGAATGCCTTAATTAATGCTCTTAAATACCATGATAATTTAATTAAAACAATGATAACTGCATGTATGGTATCAGCGTATATTTGAATGCCGTAGCAACTTCACCTCATTGGCTAGTACAGTTACGCAAGCAACCAATAAACTATCGGCGACAAACAGACATTTACGTCGCATATAATAAAGATAAATACAAAGTTACATATAAATACAAATGTATAAATACAAAGTTATATATAAATACAAAGTTAATTACGTTTTATAATTTCAGTTACGTTTTAAATACAATGGATTATTTGCGATATGTTTTAGGGTAATATTTTGCTATATTTTGTTTAATGAAGTATTTTATTATTTCACTTTCGTTTTCGTTAAGTGAAATGGTATTTATTCTCTTTTTTAAGATATAAGTTTCTATTTCAATTTATTTAAGAATTTTTCCTTGCTTTGTGGAAGGGCCAGAATTTTCGGGTAAACTATTATAATTAAAATACTTTGAAATGGTTCATTGGCAAGGGATTTGTAGAGATTTCAATTGGTTTCAATGTTCCTTTCCCACTGAAGTCGATCGAATTATTATTCTATTGAGATTTTTTTAAATTTCTTTAAATTTCATAAATTTCTCAATTGGAGGTATACTTGTTTAAAAGATTCAGATGTAAAATTTTTTAAAAATTCTTTGTTGCATTTATAAGATTTTTTGAAATTTATTGATTATGAACTTTCGTTTTTGTTAAAAAAGTAGTTCTAAATTTCTGACTTTATGTCGTTGCTGATATATATATAAGATAAAATAAAATACGATAGCTGTTTTAAAAATTTAATTGGCGATCTCAAAATGAACATTTTAAATTGGGTGCAGTTCCCCCAAATTCATCGGTTCTCCGGAGTTCGAGATTTTTCTGCGTTACTGAAAAGGGCAGACAAAAGAAATATTAACCAATCATAGCTTATATCTAGGATCGCACCTACTCTGGTATAAATACCTCTGGAAGTTAATTACGCCATTCTTATTCTGCTTGCTTCTTTCTACCTTGCCAATATCTCCTGGCTTTGGTTCCTCGTCTAAAATGCCCGAGTCTTAATTTTAATAATCAATGTACATAGCAATTTATCATATTTCATTATGATTGAATCATAGAAATGTACCGGATTTCATTATGATTGGATAAATATATACTGTGATGATTTTATATGCGAGAAAATAAAGCCTGGAAATTTTTAAGTTCACGCTTTGTTATCTTCATCTGTACGCCGTCACCCTCAGCCACGACGACTGCAGACTGAGTCCTCATCTATGCTTCAGAAGTATTACATATATATATATATATATAATATAAAAAATTACGATGACTTTTCATCTTGTAAGCATAATCCACACCACAGTTTTTGAAGCTTCGGAATTTAAGAGCACACAGCACAGCAGAAAAAAGCAAGTCCGTCTGCAGATGACTGACACACTATTTAAAACTTGATCTATTTTCGCCTTGCGACGAAGTTAAAAGTTGAAATCCAGAGGAGTTTTTTCCCCTGCAGTAATAAAGATCTTGGTGGCTAATTATGTATGCTTTGATATTTTGCTGTTGGTTAATATTGGAAATGATGCAGCTTAGCCAATCATAGTCCGGATGTTTTCGTTGCTAGTGGAAGGGAGCAGGACTGAAGACAGAAGAAGTTCACTTTAAAAACTCCACATCTTTATTCGATTGAAATGATAGCTCATTTTTCTTTAGACGAAGATCACATATTCAATAATGATTTAAATAGTAATACTACTAAATTTGGAAACTCGGCGTCACAGATATTTTTCAACAAAGGAAAGGCGAAGAGATAGAGCAAAGCGTTTGTATAGCACAGAATGACAGAAAGCAGTCTGACGAAAAAGGTGCGTAGAGCCATTTATAGTAACGGTTACATAACAGGCCACAGTTCTGGAAAGTACTGGTCTAGGGGGAAGATTCTGAAACTGAGGAAAGTTAACTAGAGGTTGCCTGGGCGCGTAGAGCAAAGCCATCGTAATTTTTTTTATATTTTACATCTCTGTCATTTTAATCGAATAAAGATGGGGAGTTGTTAAAGTGAAATTCTTCTGCTGCCTTCCACTCGCAACGAAAACATCCGGACTCTGATTGGCTAAGCTGCATGATTTCCAATACCCATCGACTGCAAAATATCCCATTTATATATATATATATATATATTTTTTATCACTGTGTAGAAGAAGACACTGGAACGCCTGACAGCTTTCGACGTCCGTCATGGCTGATGGTGAGGCATTCAAATGAAGATGGATTTTTTGTGGATGAAGATCGACTACTGGATTTCGTTAGAAATCACCAATCGTTATTTTCGCACATAATCAAGTCATTTTTTAGCAGATAAGATATTTCTAGATCATTAGACATTACAATATTTTTTGCATACTCGTTATATCATCTCAAACAAAGAACATCAAGAACAAAGGAGGGCATAGCAAAATAGAGGTGTTTGAAAGGCGGA
>KK122024.1:0-35241 GCA_000611955.2 Stegodyphus mimosarum | reverse complement strand
AATTAACAAGCCAGCGGTATATATACTAAGTTTGATGTACAAGTACAGCTAATCTATGATTGGTTAACTTTAGTTTTAGTTGCCCTTTTCAAGTAGCGTTACATAACGATAGAAAGATCTCGAATTCGGGAGAACAGGTGAATAGAGTGGGACAGCATTAAATATACAATGCTAATTTTGAGGTCTCCAATTATTTTTTAAAGCAGCTATCATATTTTGTTATATCTTACATATATATATAACCAAAAAAAGAAGGTGGCCATATGATATATATATATATATTTATAGAGTCTATGTGGGCGGTAAAAATTTAATCTACGAGCCTTCTTAATTTAGAAAGACATTTTCATACACCAAATCGCACAGGGAATGCAATCACGATACACAAAGCACAAAAGTTGCAAGATACTAATAAACAACTGCTGGCTTCTTACATCTAGCTTTGAATTTTAATTCTTGTTGCCAACTCCGCTTACTCTGAATTAGTAGCCAGCCGATTATTTAACTTTTTGTCAATTCGTAGAATTATCAATAATTTAAAAACAAAGGGGGCTCTAGGCCTAACGAGGCTACCTTTCGTTTACATGTCAAATTCTTAGTAGAATAGTGATTTAAGTCGTTTGATGCACACACTTCTGCGTCTTTTTGCCCAGTGGGATAAAGAAGTAATTTTCAATTTTGTGCACCGAAAATTTTGTATTCCTGCCCACTGGCCAAATTGCTTGTTTTGGCGTAGAAATTCGAATTTTAAAAGTTGTTTTGAACTGTTGTTATCTGTATTTGGTGTTTTAGAATTTTAGTATGTTTTAAAGTTTTTAGTGAAGATATTTTGCGTTTTGCGTTGCTGCGAAGTGAGAACTGAACTGATTGAACGAGTATGCGTCTACTGTAATTTAAGGAGATAAGTTTAAATGAAAAGCCAAAAAAAATGTGTATATTTTAATAGGCCGTACAAGGAAGTCATATGATGCATTTTTTTAAAAATAGAAGTTTATATCAAAACAAAAACGAAACAAACAAATATTAGACCTAAATTTTAAATTTCGCCAGTAAATATTTCTCAAAAAAATAAACAGTAAAAATAGTTAAATAAATATGAAAATATGATTTCAAAACTAGTAAAATAGTAATGGAAAAAATCTTAAAGCTTTCAGTTTTTACATTACTCCCAAAGGGGCGATTTTTTAACGTTTTGTGTGTTACCTTTACTTATTAAATATCATGTTCTTCGCACTTAAACCATAAAATTCAGTTTAATAGCAATACCATAAAAAATTTAAAATGAGCATATTTTTAGAATTTTCGATACACAGTCTCACGCGCTTGCGACAAAAATGATTTTTTTATGAGTGTTGCCATTGCTTTCTTTGGAATCTTTGAATTTGTTAATCAAAAATTCCTTAAAGTTTTACAAAATACGAAATAGATAATAAAACAAAATCCAAATTCCAAATTTGGACTTCCAGATGCCTATATTTGGGTGGCAACGTATTTATTAAAAATTGGATAGCTCTGGGTACCGTTGTTTATCACAGTGCGAGAAACATATATACATTTATGTAGATTCTTCATTATTTAATTTCTTTAAATGCACTCACTTCCAAAAGTTAAGCACGAAGATGTAAAATGCAAAAAAATCAACAAATACTGCTTTAATTGACACGAAATTCGGCAGAAAAGTAGCATATATATTTATGCATAAAACAAAATCAATAATTATATACAGAAATGAAAACAATATTAAATTTTTATACGTTATCAGATAATGACATACTGGAGGCTTAAACAGAATTATGTATAAAGTGAAAATAAACAGCATAAAATGAAGAAAAAGGACCTTAATAGGGTATGTGACCCTCCCTCATCTGTATACAAAGTTTACACCTCGTGACCATGCTTTCAATTGGGCGGTCAACCACCGCAGAATTAAGCGATCGCCATTCTTCTTGTAAAGCAGTTTCTAGCTCAATAAGAGCGGCTGGAGGTGGGAAACTGGAAGATACAGCACGGCCGAGAGCATCCCAGATATTTTCAATAGGATTAAGGCCGGGCGAATATGCTGGCCACGCCATACGCGCAATTCCTTCACTCTCCAGGTAGTCATCGGCGATGTCAGCTCTATGGGACGTGCGTTATCGTCCATTAAAACAAAAATAGGGCCAACTGCTGCAGCGTACAATCTCACAATGAGTTCTAGGACTTTATCTCGATACCGGACAGCCGTCAAAGAACCCCGTTTAAAGATGTGCAGGTCGGTGCGGTATCCTAATGAAATCCCTGCCCACAACCATAATGCTTCCGCCTCGGAATGCGTGATGTTCTGTGATGTTTTGGGACTGATTACGTGTTCGTTGTTCACGCCATATCCTTAAACGCTTGTCATCTGGCTCCAGAGCAAATCTTGACTCACCAGTAAACATAACATTGCCCCAGTCAGACACATTCCAATTGACATATTCCCGACTCCACTTTAATCGTGCCCCTCTTGATTGGACGGATAGAGGAACACAAACTCGAGGCACCTGGACGTACAGTCCACTCATATGTAATCTTCGGCGTACAGTAGCTGCAGATATCACCTTACCAATGGACGCTATAACCATAGATGTCCCACGTGTGGAGGTCGCTCTGCGATTCCGCTTGGCTACAATAGCAATATATCGATCTTCGGCGAGGGTGTTAACCCTTGGGCAACCGGCTACGGGCCTTCGGACAACTGTCTGTGTGGTTTGAAATTGTTTCCATAAATGTGAAATTACAGAACGATGAACGCCGAAGAAAAGAACAACAACTGCGATCGATTCTCCTGCTTCAATGCGCCCCGCACCATGCCAGAGCTCAGAATCTTCCATTTGTCTTCTGGAAGTCATAGAAACACGTTTGAATTGAAAACAAATTGTACGAAAGTTTTAAACACCTTCTATCAGCACTTACAATCAACTTCTGTAACCCTTCATAAAGCTGGCTTCTTATAAGACTTCCTTTTTTGCATATTTCTTGACATAAAAGCGCGACTGGCTGTTAGCTAACATATTTGCATACTTCCATCTACCTCTGCAGCGAAGAATTGCATCCTCTTCAATTCTGATTGGCTTCCGGAAATTAGCATTTTCCTCTCCGTTGTTAACTTTTGGAAGTGAGTGTGCAATACAGGTGTCTAATATTTGGTGGAAGTACTTTGAAAAGTGAACCGATATTTATGCAACGAACGCAAAATGCCAAAACGAAATTAATAGTCCTTCAGGGCAAATTGTCCCTTTGGATTAAAAAGTCTGAAATTCAAAATTCAGGCTTGGAAGAGCACATGTCCGCGTAAAAGACTACATTTATTTAAAGTCTTTTGGCTCTATGTGTTTTTTTTTTCTATCAATGCAGTTTAATTCGAAAGATTTGTATTTCGAATTTAATTGCGTTTTACTTAATGGCAACACAATTCATTTCTTTCGTTGGATTTTCTATATGAATTTCAAGCATAAATATCTTACGTTCTCCACAGTGGCAACACAAAGGGCGTAATTAGTTTTGAAATTAAAGTATGCTGCCAAGATATGCTATCACCAGGCATAGGTTTTAAAGAAACAATATACCGAATATAAAAAAGCTATGTCAGCAATTAATAACCTATAGAGAATTCTAAAGTATGCTGTTTATAACCCTGCAGGTGATTTCATTGGGTAGATTACTTTATAAGATTTATTTTAATTTTCTAATCTGTTATTTTATGTTAAATTACTTTTATATCAAGCCCAATTTCAATTCTCTGCCAGAATGTAGATTTCCAGCTCGCGCAATATTCAAATTAGGTAAAATGGGGGAATTACGTAAAGGAAGGTTCTGGAGAGTGAAATCATAGCGTGTTTTACCTGCTAGAAGGCCACGTTGCTGACTTTGATGTTATAACAAATAGGATTCTGCGGCATTGAGTTAGTCTTGCTACCAGGCTTGTTTAAGCTTACTACGATCGCAGGCAACTTGCGGGATAATTAAACTGTGAAGCTATTAAGCTATAATTAAATTTAATTAATTTTATTTCACCCATTAGCTTTGATTTAAGCGAAAAGTGTTGGCTTCTGTAAGCACAAGTTGGTGGCGTGTGTTAAACTATATTTGTATTAATAAAAAAATGCTTTGTAGAGTCATTAGGATGTTTTTGGAAGCAGAAGAATGAAAAATGAGCAACACCTTCGCCGGGAAACGAACCACGGACCTCTTGGTTACGTCTCGAGCGTGCTGATCACTACACCACGAAAGCATGCAAAGATGGTGGGAGAAATACCTTATATACTCCCCCTTTTAAAGGGCGACTGGGGATTAGGGGACCCAATCGCCAAATCCTGGTGGTGGAGAATCATCATCCACCAACTTTTTTTTTAGTTCAGGCGGCAGTGTAGAGTCATTAGGAGTTTTTGGAAGCAGAAGACGTGAAAAATGAGCAACGCCTTCGCTGGGACTCGAACCACGGACCTCTCGAATACGCGTCGAGCGTGCTGACCACTACACCACAAAGGCATGCGAAGAAGGCAGGAGAAATACCTTATACCTTTACACCCTTTCCCTGTCTCCGTGGGGTTCAAAAGTCACAGAGAAAAGTTACTAGACCTCTTTTAAAGCTTTAGTCTATTGTATGCTCCCTAAGAAGACCAGATAATATGTCGTAGTAAGCAAATATTGTATCTACGAATGAAAAAAAAATATTTCAAACGTGCGTCTTCAACACGTGCGTTAAATTCCGCTCAGCTTTAGCTCGCTGATAAATTTCTAAAAACATGATATGCAAGGTTAAAAGTATATGATAAAATGTTTAAAAAAGGAATTTGTTTTTATTTTCTTTGTTTACGCATTTATCTTAACGAATGTTTTAATATATTTTTTTATCATATTGCTGGTTTCAGTAAAATTCTCTCCCCCCCATTTGCATTCACAGTGTTGATAGTAATCTTCTGTTAACGTTATAACATTGACATAATTTCCAAATAGCATAAAAATTCGACCGATAACCTGAGGTTAAAATTTCTGGATCATGTGGAGTAGGTGCTCCAAAATGAATAATAATGTTACGAATTTCGTATTTAGTTCGAAACGTTTTTACAGTAGAATTAGATTCAAAATTGTTTGATTTCCCAGCGCAATGCAGCACGTTACAAATTTTAAGAGAAAGCTACGCCGGAAAAGTAAAATACAAGACCACGTGCATTAACACTGAATAAAAGTTTATCTCTGTAATTCATATTTCATTTGAATAAATGAAATTGACTACTTTGTTAGCCGTAACTGTAATTCCACTCTTTTTGCTTTCCAGGAATTGCTAGAACTGTCTCGCGCGGCTGATTTAAAAAGTCGGAGAGAAACATCTCAGCTCCGTAGTTGTTTAGATAATTGTTGCTGCTGATCATAGCGAATTCGCGGTGATATCAGATTAGTTTTCTCTGCGCTGTGGATTGCGTTTTATTTAATGTTTTAGTAGTTTCAAACATAGCTACTAAATATATTGCGATATTGTACGAACATCTTTGAGGAAAAATCCAGCGTTTTGTTATATTTCTTGTGATAAGGATAAATTTTATTAACTCTTGATCGGACTTGTGCATTTAGTCTATTACGAACCCGTAAGCGCACAATAATAATAATAATAATAATAATAATAATAATAATAATAATAATAATAATAATAATAAAAATTACTGGCCGTTTACGCGACCAGCCGCCTAAAAGAAGTTACCGTGGGGAAAAGAAAAAAAAACTGAAAGCTTTTAGATTTTACTATACGCCCAAAGGGGCGTTTTTTTTAACAATTTGTGGGTTACGTTTATTTTTTAAGTATCATGTTCTTCGCACTTAAATCACAAAGTTCAGTTCAACAGCAACATCGCAAAATAGTTTTAAAATGAGCATGTCTTTAGAATTTCCTATACACAGTCTCGCTCGTTGGAGATAAAATCATTTTTTCTGAACAACGTCGCCATTGCTAGCTTTGAAATCCTTGAGTCTTTCAATCAAAAATTCATTAAAGTTTTACAAAATATGAAATAAATAATAAAAAATATTCCAAATTTGGGCGTCCAGATGCCCATAATCTCAGGAGATTACATTATTCAAAATTCGATGGCTCTAGGTACTGCTGTTTTATCACAATGCGAGAAACATATATACATTTATGCAGATTCTTCATTACTTAACTTCTTAAATATAATACAGGATTCTAATATTTGGTGGCAACAATTTGAAAAGTGAACTGGCATTTATAGTGAACAAAGGCAAATTGACAAAACAAAATTAATAGCCGTTCAGGGTAAATTGCCGATCTGGACAAAAAAGAAAAAGTATGTAATGATTTTAATCAGACCAGCTAGTGTCGGTTCATAAAAATATTTAATGTTTCTACTTAAACATGTCATGATTCAAACACATTTTTATTTAAATCCATCAAATTATAAAATAAGATTTTGTTTGGTTTATTGATATTACGGCAAAGCACACGAGGGGAAGAAAGTCTAAAGGAAGGGATGCTTTCATGGAGGACTTTCTCAGAGAAACTGGCTGGTACACACTCACACATGGGGAAGACCACGAAAGGGCCCATGCTTGGTGGGTTATCAGAAAGTAGAAAAATTCTTGGGAACTGCGTTTATAGTTTTTACTTCCCTCACTTTGTTAAAATACAGCAGACAGAATAAATCTGAAAATTAAATTACTTACGCTTTACGAAATCGCCATACACTAGCGCGTGGAATACAAAAATATTTTACTTCAGGCAGTGGCGACACATTTCTTTTGAATTGGCAAATTTGCTCATTTAAATTGAAGGATAAATAGCTTACACTTCGCAGAATTTCTTTTGCGCTGCAGATGGGTTATTATTTTTTTTTTAAACTTCGAATAGTGTTGTCACTCCCTTTTCATTTGCTGTGTTTAATAAGCAAATAATTATTAAATTATAATAGGCTTGGAAGTACATATGTCCGCGTGAAAGACTACATTTACTTAAAATTTGGTGGCTCTTGTGTTGCTGTTTTTCTACCAATGCAGTTTAATTAGAAAGATTTGTATTTCGAATTTAACTGAGTTTTGGTTAACGGCAGCACAGTTCTTTTCTGAGTTTTCTTTCGTTTCTATGTAAGTTTGAAGCATAAATATCTTACGTTCTGCAAAGTGGCAACACAAAGTTTGTAATCAGTTCTGAAATTAACGGATGTTGCCAGATATGCTATCACTAAGCATAAGTTTCAAAGAAACAATATACCGAATATAAAAAAAAGATATGGCAACACTTAATAATCTTTCGGGAATTCTAAAGTATGCTGTTTTTAAATATGTTTTGATTTTCCTGTAGAACTTTATACGGCGTAAGTGAGAAAATTATGTTTTATAAATAAAATGAAAAAAACAAACAAATGAAATGGAAAACGCAGACAGAATAAAGGAAAGTTATTTTCTAAGAAAATTGAACATTAATAATGACGAACTGAGAAAAGACTGGTAGAAAATCTGAAAAGATTGAGATTTTAACGTCGCACCAGAAGATTTGTTGAAGTTTTTTATGGTCTAGGCTGACCAACTCAGATTACCAGTTTGCTCTTGCACTCAGTTCTGATAAGAGAACATTTTTGTCTTTTTAGCTTTATTATTAAGCATTGCTTTCTTCGTACTATATACAGGTCAATAGCAAAATTACAAAAAATTTAAAAGCAGTATGGCAGTATACGTTTAGAATTTCCGAGGCAGTGTTAAGTGTTGGCATACATTTTTTTTTCCTGTTTTTTCACTCTTTGCTCAGTTCAACATATCAATGTTCAGTTTCCTTAGCATGACAACTTACAGAACCATTTTGTGTTTTTATTATTAACCTTTTGTGCGTTAATTTTATTTATTAAACATTACATTCTTCGCACTTACAATAAAATTCAATTCAACAGCATAATCATAAAATACTCAAAAACAAATCATATCGTTAGAATCTCTGATAGACAATCTCATGCGCTGGGGATAAAAAAGTTTTTTTTTTCGTAGAGTTGCCATTGCTCGCTTTGAAATCGTTGAGTTTGTTAATAAAAAATTCATTAAAGTTTTCTAAATACGAAGTAGATAAAGACAAACAAACAAACAAATTCGAATAAAAATTCGGAATTCAAAATTTGGTCTTCCAGGTGTCCATGTTCAGGCGAGGATTGCGTTATTCAAAATTTAATTGCTATAGATACTGTCGTTTTTTCACAATGCGAGAAGCATTGTACGACATTCATTCAGATTCTTCATTAGTTAATTTCCTTAAATATAATACAGGACTATAATATTTGGTGGCGAGAATTTGAAATGTGAAACAGACCTTTATCCTGAACTGACGGAAAATGCCATTTTGAGACAAATAGCCTTTGTGGGTTAACGTCTCTTTGAGCTAATAAATGAGTTTTTGCATTAAAACATCTTGAACATTTTACTTAAACAAAAGTTTCCTAATTAAAACGCCGTCAAAGTACCCATTTATATGCTAGTAGTTATATTTATAGTAAATTAGGTAAGTTCTATTATTATTCTGAAGTATAATTTTCGAATCGTTTAATATTACCTTTCGGTTAAAGTTATCGAAATAGTCATGGACAAACGGCACCTGTCCGTAACCGTATTTTCTGCTTAAGTTTGAAACATAAAATGTATTACGCTTTACAGTATGGCAATACAAAAAAGGTTTAACGACGACGGTTTACACATTATTACTTCCTTGTACGAAGCAAAGGAAAATATTGTAATCACGAAAAATTCCGGGTACCATATTTCAATGATAATATCCATTTTGATTGCTATAGAATGCAATTTAAAGATGTTTTTGCGTGATATCTGTACGTAAGGACAGAATAAAGGACTCTATTTTCCCAAATGAATTATAAAACTGATTTAATAGGGATTCATAAGGGATTTTTTCATGGCGTCTGCACGCACGTAGGTATGTATGTATGTATCTTCAATAACTCGAATAGCCTAAGAAAGTTGAAATTTTGGATATATGACTGCTATAACATGTACATGTGCATCTCCGTTTTGCTTGTAATCGGTCTCACCAAAAGTATATAAATATATATATATACATATATCCACTCTGTTACCCGGCTCCGTGAGCTCAGATTTTTATTCTTATATGTTGGTTTGCGCATTTTGTGCTTTAAAAATGACTGAATTATGTTGTTCTTATCTTCCGGTTAAGGTTTTTATGCCTTTAGTCAATCTGCATGCAATATTTGCAGAATTATCAACAATTTAAATGTTGTTTAAGCTCGGCTAAGCCTAATTATTTTTACCATAGCAACCATATTTGTTTACGTTTGAAACTTAGCAGAATAGTGGATTTGTTGTCAATGTAGAGAAACTAAGCCTCGCAAGAACAAAGATAACGCCTTCTCTTCTTATTACGAAATTAAATCATGCTTAATCCATACTGGAATTTATTCGAGGAAACAAGTGTTTAAGATTTACTTCGTAATTTTTAATATAGATATTTTGAGTTTGTATGTACTTTTGCCCTGTTTCGAAGTGAGAACTGAATTAGTTGAATGAGGAATACGGAATCGTCTGTGAAAAACTGATTCTTTCTTTCTTTGTTTTCCTTTGTTTGTTTAATTTCTTTTATACATAGTTTTAGATTTATATTATGTGAATCGAATATGTGGCAGCGATTAGATAATTCTTCACATGATATAATTTTTGTGCATTCTGAGTTGTAAAATGAATGAGATGTAACGCTGTTAAGTGAACCTAGCCCCAGAGTCTTGCTATTGGGAACAAAAATAGTGAATTTTAAAGAACGCGTTTATTCTATTGTGGTTTATGCGCTATGGACGATGTTGATTTAATTCAATCCAATAAGTTTCAATGAAATGTAAGAAAAACTGCGTATAATTTAATATTTTGTACAAGGAAGTCATGTGGTTTACGCATCAGACTTTGTTCTTACGTCGTTACATTATAGACACATTATAGGTATCAGATAAATTCAATTTACCGGTTGATATACTATGCCAATGACCTGCATTTATAACTCCTTACAGTTCAAGTTTTGTGTCTGGTGGGTTTTGATTCAGTGCCAACTCTTCATAGATGATTTTGATAGCAGCCGTACCTTTTATCTTCAATTCGTGGGAAGAAAAAAATGCATTATCTTGTCAAAGAGCGTAAAAAGGCCTTGGACTCTGTATATTTTGCTGCGTAAACAATTTATTTTTGAATGCACTGCTCAAGTTTCTTCTCATTCTCTTGTATGAGGAAGTTTACTAGTTCTTGACTTTGGAAGATTCGAGATTTGAATCAACGAAGTCCTTTTTCTCCTTCACTATGATTTTCTTCTGATTTTGAATATTTTTGGAAAGGTTGCGTTAAGAAAATTAGTTAGCGATAAACGTAAACACGTTATTGATAGAAGAAAAAGTAACTGATAGATGAAAAATCGTAAAATTTCTCGAGTTGGAATCATAAAATTTCCAGAATTTTTCACGACATAAAAGCTTTACAACAAGCGTTAGCAACGGGTTTTCACCGACACCGGATAAGACATTTTGCTGAATAATTGATTACACATCCGTGCAACTTATCTGTCCATGTTTTTGATGCCATTTGTAGACAAAACAGTATGCTAAGCCTGTTGGATATAATTTTTGGACTATAGTGTATAGTTACACGAATAATATTGAAAATGGTGCATATTATTTACAATTAAAATACACTATTTCGAATAAAAAGACTAAATAATATTTTAAAAACAAGCAGAAATATTAAAAATAAAAAAAAAGTTTCAGATTTTAACCGCCGCCCAAAAGGATTTGTTAAGGTTTTTTACGTACTCGCTCAACTCGTGGCTACCAGTCTGCTGTTACACTCATGGTTTACATGTCATTTACGCCATGTTCAACAGCAAAATTACAAAAATTTGGAAAGAAGCGTTCAGAATTCCCGATGCAGCGTTAAGTGTTGATATACAGTTTTCTGGTTTTTTTCCTTGTTTTCTTTTTTCAGTCGTCTCTCAGTTCATCAGATCAATATTCCGCTTTCTAAGATTGCAAAACTTTTGTCTGTCTTTTTATTATTAATCTTTTGTGTGCTTACTTTATTTATTAAATATCACATCCTTGGCTATTACGCCACATAAAATTCGATTCAACAGATAAAATCACAAAATATTTAAAACAGCACACATATCTTCAGAATTTCCGATAGATAGTCTCGCGGTCTGGATATAAAAATATTTTATTCCACACAGTGTTGCCACTGTTCTCTTTAAAATTGCTGAGTTTGTAAATCAAAAATTCATTAAACGTTTGCAAAGTATGAAACAGATAATGAAACAAATACGAAAATCAAAATTCGGGCTTCCAGGTGCTCTCAGGTGGAGGACTACGTTACTCGGAATTGGATGACTCTAGGTACCGTTGTTTTGTCACAGCGTGTATACTGGGCAAAAAAAAGGGAGTCAGTTTTATATCTCCCGTTCTACTAGGCCAATTGACGAAATTCAACTTGCGTTTTTCATGTCTCGAAAGCAGGACTTAAGATATGTATTAGAGCAATATATAATAATGTTCTAATACAGGTATTCTGAGAGAAAATCCGACTCTTTTTGAATGGCATGTCAAGTTCTTTCCATATTTCGATCCTACAACTCAAATTTTGCCGAACTGCCAAGTGTTCTAAAAATCGCACGAGTACTTTTTAAAAAATTAGTTCTCAGAATTTTAGCTCTTCAATGTTAATTGAATTCGGTATATATTTATTAATATCTCTATTTTTATTAAACTGATTTGATTCGGATATTGCTATTGATTTGAACAAGTACCGCCATACATGAAATCATGGGAAATACATATCTTATTGTCATCAACAATCCAAGTAATACGACCAAAATATTATAGAATGAATTTCGCAAAATCATTCGGATATTGTTATCGATTTTAATAAGTCCCGCTGTACACGGAAACAAGGAAAATACCTCTCTTATTGTTATCAACAATCCAGGTAATAGTATCAAAATATTATAGAATGAGTTTTTGAAAACGTTATCATCATATCGTTATCAATATTATTGCTATCGATTTGAAACATATGTTACGGTGAAACACCGAAATCTGGACAATGTCGACTTTCACCGGTGAATGTCAACATTCACATAGTCGCTTGGTGTACGTCCGAAATATTTCCCGAATACTCTTATTTCTGACTTACACCAGTGAATGTCGACATTCACCATGTACTAATGGTGAATGTTGAATATATGAGAATATTATATTTTCTTCTCCGTAATTCAGTCGCGAAAAAACACACAAGTACTTAAAACACACAATAATTTCAAAATGAGAAAGGAAAACAATAGAAGTTTAAAAACTTACTTAATTAGACAGTACGTAGTAAATGAGAAAATAAAATAATAGTAATAAAAAAACTTTCTAAATTATGTGATTGAAATCTGATTCATTGCAACAACTTAAACTATTATGAGACATTGAATTGCACAAGAATTGCTTTTACAACTGCATTTATGGGAAACAGCCAGTCGCCTCTCTTTTCGACCTGCACCAGAACATATCTGTGATTGTCGACATACACCGGTAAGGGTCCGAATGTTCAAGAATGTAATGCAATATTCGATCTTTCACCGACGTATTTGTTGAATGTTGACATTCTCCGGTGAAAGTCGACATTCTCTAACATCGGTCTTTCACGGTAACACATACACGAAAACAAGGGAAATACATCTCTTATTGGCATCAACAATCCAGGTAATAGTATCAAAATATTATAGAATGAGTTTTTGAAAATGTTATCATTCGGATATTGCTATCGATTTGAAACATACACGAAAACAAGGGAAATACATCTCTTATTGGCATCAACAATCCAGATAATAGTATCAAAATATTATAGAATGAGTTTTTGAAAATGTTATCATTCGGATATTGCTATCGATTTCAAACATACACGAAAACAAGGGAAATACATCTCTTATTGGCATCAACAATCCAGGTAATAGTATCAAAATATTATAGAATGAGTTTTTGAAAATGTTATCATTCGGATATTGCTATCGATTTCAAACATACACGAAAACAAGGGAAATACATCTCTTATTGGCATCAACAATCCAGATAATAGTATCAAAATATTATAGAATGAGTTTTTGAAAATGTTATCTTTCGGATATTGCTATAGATTTGAAACATACACGAAAACATAGGGAAATACATCCCTTATTGGCATCAACAATCCAAGTAATAGTATCAAAATAATATAGAAAGAGTTTTTGAAAATGATATCATTCGGATATTGCTACCGATTTGAACAAGTCCCGCCATACATGAAAACATGGAAAATACATCTGTTATTATCATCAACAATCCAGGTAATAATACCAAAATATTAGAGAATGAATTTTTCAAAATGTTATAATTCGGATTTTGCTATCGACTTGAACACATCCCGCCATACACAAAAACCTGGAAGATACATCTCTTATTGTCATCAACAATCCAGGTAACAGGATCAAAATATTGTAAAATGAATTTTCAAAATGTTATGATTCGGATATTGCTATCGATTTGAAGCATACACGAAAACAAGGGAAATACATCTTTTATTGGCATCAATAATCCAGGTAATAGTATCAAAATATTATAGAATGAATGTTTCAAACAAAAGTAAATTTGAAAAATAAGGTCAAAATTAAAATTGTCAAGTGACTGAAAGTTGTCACCAAGTGAAGGAATAAATCACCAAATTGACATAATTTTTTTTTTCCAAAAAACGTTTCGAAAACAAGAGGTTTTTAAAAAAGATGATAAGAAATTAACGTGCTGCTTAAGGCGACCGTGGCTAATGTTATCAATCGGATATTGTTATTGATTTGAACAATTCTAGTCATACACGAAAACATGGGAAATAAATCTCTTATTGTCATCAGCAATCCAGGTAATGGTATTAAAATATTATGGAAAATCCAAATGGTAACATTTTGAAAAATTCGATTTGAATAAGCTTATCGATTTGAATAGGCTTACTGTAGACGTGGTTGGCTTTTATTCTAGCCAACGATTCAAAAATCACGCAGCAAAGAAGACTTTTGTTTAACTTCGGTGAATAAATGCGTCGATTTGGAGAGTAATCAGACCCAAGTCTCTATCGTTCAGAATAAAGAAGATGGAAAGAGATATCTCCCAGTGACTTTTTGAAACAAATCCAAACACAACGTGTAATAAAATTTCTTAAGAAGGTAAATATGAAATTCTTATACATGCTGGTATAATGTACGCCGTCCGAATATTATAATTAAGGCTATAGCATCGGTAAAATAATTTCCAGACATATTGTGAACAGTTCATAAATGAACGTTGTGCTGATAGCGATATTTAGCAAAGATTTTCTTTCTTTCTTAAAAATGTTGCGAAAGTAATTATTTATATTGACATTAATTTGTTAAGGTCTTTTGCTCGTCATCATTTAATATTATCACTCCGCTAACGTTATCAAAATAACAATGAACAAATAAGATCCCATTCAACGGCGCCTACTGAAATCATGAAAGAAAAATATTAAAATAGCGGTGGACAAATGTGATCATATTCAGCTGTTGCTTACTGTATATATCAAAGCAAAACAAAATCATTTTCCTAATATTTTGTAACTGATAATTGCATATAAAACTGAAAAATACAAATATCCAAAAACAACTGTGATTAACTGTAAATCTACTGCAAATTCTGTCATTTCATTAATCACAAAAGCTTGAAAGTTGAGAAGATTTTAATTAAATAACTAAATTTATTTCCAGAAAGAAAATTTCTAAAAGGTCAAAGCGAATTATGTGAAGCAACAAAATATTCTAAACGAAAATTACCTACCGTCAGTTTGTTCAGACGAAATAAAAAGAGTTGAAGTAAAAGCTCAAATTATTCAATTATTGCCTCTTCGAATTGTGAAAAAAAAAACTTCTATCAGCGGGAAATATTCCACACTGAAATCTCTCTCTCCGGAGATAACAGTATCAAATAACTGCAACTCTCAAGCTTCCCTGCATTATATGTATGTTTACGTCCGAAGATTCGAAGAACACGACTAATACCGACCTTGAACGTCTTGAAACCACGTGGTTCTGACAAATTCAGAACGTGACCAATGAACTCGAAAACTTCTCCATTTTGCTAAGTCTCGTAATGTTTTCTGCTTGGGAACCCTTTTATTTCGCTTGCGTTCACAGACCGGCGATTTACGTTAATGATTGAACAGGTTTCTGCACATAGAATTTACGTGAAGTCTGGCAGACGGTCTTTGTTTCGTTGACTGTTTTACGCTTTCCCTTTTATTTGTAGTATTTACTTCTTGTTGTTAAAAACATTGCCCAAACAACGGGAAAATTAATTTGCCTTTCCTTATTACCTTAACATGGGTTCTTTAACTCCATTGCGCTATGGTTTCTAATCTTAAAGAATTGTATTAGTTCAAAGGGCGTTAGCTTGTAGAGTTACTAGAATTTTTTGGCAACATGAAAGATGAAAAATGAGCAACGCCTTTGCCGGGAATGTAACCATGAACCTCTCGGTTACGCGTCGAACATGCTGACCACTACACCACAAAGGCATGTGAAGAAGGCGGGAGAAATATCTTATAAGCTCAGGAAGGCTATTAATTTCGTTTTGGCATTTTGCGCCTATTCACTATCGGCCTTGATTTATAAGATATTTCTCCCGCCTTCTTCGCATCTCTTGATGGCGTAGTGGTCAGCATGCTCAACGCATAACGGAGAGGTCAGTGGTTCGATTCCCGGCGAAGGCATTGCTCATTTTTCATGACTCCTGCTTTCAAATGTCTAATGTTTCTACAGATTAAAAATTGTTCAAACTGTTGTCACAAAATATTACAACCCTGTATTATTATACTTAAGGAAATTAAATAATGAAGAATCTGTATAAATGTATGTATGTTTCTCGCATTGTGATAAACAACGGTACTTAGAGTCATCAAATTCTGAATAACGTAATCCTCCACAGAATATGGGCATCTAGAAGCCCTAATTTGGAATTTATAATTTGTTTCATTACGTATTTCATATTTAGTCAAACATTAAACAAATTTTAATTAACAAACGCAACGATTTCAAAGCGAACAATGGCAACAATGTACGAAAAAATTTTTTTTATCTCCAGGGCGCGAGATTGTATATCGGAAATTCTAAAGATACGCTCATTTTAAAATTGTTTTGCCATATTGCTGTTGAACTGAATTTTATAGTTTAAGTGCGAAGAACATGATAGTTAATAAATAAAGATAACACGAAAACGGTAAAAAACGCGGGCGTAGTGTAAAATCTGAAAGCTTTCAGATTTTTATATTTTATATTTTTTTTTAAATTTTTTATTTTACTTGGGATTTTAGTCAAATCTACCATTACTGAAGAATTTGGAATTAAAATTCTTGACCAGTAGTTTAAATGCAATATTCAGCTACTGTCTGTGTGTTCTTTCTTAAATGTGCGAGCATTTTTTAAAAGATTTTTATTTTGGGGCTAAGCAGAGTTGAAGTTCCGTAATAAAATCTTTTGCTTTGTGATATTGCCCAAAAGTGTTCTCTGCTTCAAGTAATTTTCAGTTTAATTCCAATTAATGGTAGTTATTTAATAGTAAACCTACCCAAATAGTCTAACTAGATTTATTCTGTATTAAATTTATTAAACACTAATCAATGGTTCTTCTTTGACTGCTCAAGCATGTTTAAGCGACTTTTATTCTTAAGCTAAGCAGAGTTGAAGATTCGTATCAAAATCATTTGCTGTGCAATTAACAGAAATTGTTGCTTAGTTGGAGTAATTTTCGCTTTGAATAAATTAATCAAATTTATTTTAGTATTAAAACTGCCCGAATAGTCTACTTATATTTATTCTGTACTAGCCAGCCTTCGTCTGGCTTTTAAACGTACCGGAAAAATGGTGTCCGCGGATAACATCGCGGAAGAAAACGTCGCGGAGAAAACAACGCAAGGCGAAAACGTCGCGATACAAAACTCGTCGAAAATAAAGCGGTTCAAAAACATCGCCGTCGAAAATATCGTGGTAAAAAATAAAATGCCTACAAATCATTGTATGACGATAACATCGCAGATATGCGCTTTTCGGGCTTTAATAATTGTAAAATTAATGATTGTTTAATAATTAAAACAACTTGCATAATGATTTGTGAGCGCAAGATGGAAAGAAGGATAATTTTCACTTTCTTATTTTCTATTAAATAATAAATATTTGCTGAAAACGTAAAAGGGAAACTTAAGCATGGAAAATTAAAGCAAGTTATAGCACTTAATTTTAAACTGACATAGTTGACTAACAAAAGTCATTAATAAATTCTTTTTTTATAAAGTTTTACCGGTAATTTTTCATGAAAAGCATAATTGAAAAAAGAATAGAAAAAGAAAAATAAGTAACTGCATGAAATTATTTATAAAAAATTCCTAAAATAATTATGATATTATTTTCTTCACTTTTGTTAATCCGATACTCTTAGAGTGAAAATTAGTTCTTGTTTTGTTTAAATTTCTTGTTTTTTTTAAAAATTTATTACTCAATAAAAAAAATGGAATTAAAAATTATCCTTCTTTCCACCTTGCTCTCATAAATCATTATGCGAATATCCCTTTACAATTATTAGAGCCTGAAAATGTTATCATCATGCGATGTTATCATCATGCGATGATTTGCAGGTGCTTTATTTTTTACCACGATATTTTCGACGACGATGTTTTCAAACCGCGAAAGTTTTGAACCGCTTTATTTTCGACGACGAAATTTTGCACCACGATGTTTTAGAACTCCGATGGTTTCTCTTTGCTTTATTTTCTCTCACGATGTTTTGTACCACGACGTTTTCGCCTTGCGTTGTTTTCTCTTCGACGTGTTTGTCCGCGATGTTTTCGGCTGTAACCTGAAAAATTCTTAAAAGGGAACAATAAACAGTAAATATAAAAACAGCACAGAATTTAACTTTGCGAAACAACTTTATCAAAAAAAAATTTAAAAAAATATACTACATATAAAAAAATTACAATTAAAGAAGCAATATCCCTTATTACAAATATTAATTATCTTAATAAATAAATTAAGCAACTTCCCGTTACCCTTTCTCGACAAACGCGCAGTATCCAAGAGAAACATTCAATTTAAAAACTGCACAGAGTTATCGTCCTCATTTTTCCGAGTGGCAACAGTGCTGATATCGGCAACAATCTCAATAGTGATATATTAGCAACCATGGCTGCGTGCCATATAATATACGCTTATATTAAGTAACTAATTTAAATATATATATTTAATTACTAATAGTAAACTATTAGTAATTTAATATAGGATATTTATAATAATATCCTACAAAATGTAAAGAAATATTGCAACTGGAAAATATTATATTAATTAAATAAATAAAATGTTATTAAGATTAAGCAATTTTAAGTAAACGAAATTTTCCATAAATTTTGAAGTCAAAGTATTTTTTTTTAAAAATCAAAGTAAATTTACTGAAAAGTGTATGACAAACTGCAGTTAATTATTCAGAGTTTAATACTTCGAACAGACGCATCAGAGTAATTATTTAAAATATTAAACCAGAATGACCAAAGCTTTCTGAAAATACGTTTCGTCCTTCCTGACTATTTGATTGAGCGCGAAAAACTAAAACTAAATACATCCCCAGCTGCCTGAATACACCACGTCCCTCGCTTCGCCTTCTTTTTCATTGTCTAAGATGTAAACTATGCATATAAAAAATGTAAGGCTTGCTTAGAACCCCTTGTGTTGTATCAGTTTTGACCAGAAGTATATTTCTAAGTAATTGTTCCTGTAAAAAATAAATATGATGTTTTAATAAGAAAACCAAGAAAGTCTTCTCGACCATGTCGTTCTATGTCTACTTCACGACTCGTCAGTTTATTGCCCTTTCCCTGACTTAGCCCTTCTAAACTCCGAAATCATATTCACGGAAGAATTCAATCTCCATTGCACGGCTCATCACTTACGCATCACTAAATATCCTAAAATAAACTAGATATCTTAAATCTAGTTCGAAAATGAACTAGATATCCTAAAATGAACTAGATATCTTAAGTCTAGTTCGAAAATGAACTAGATATCCTAAAATGAACACTAAATATACTAATATCCTAAAATGAACTCGCAGGGCCAATTTCATAGAGAAAAAGTAAGAAATTATACTGAGGGGTCATTCCACGTATATTAAGCCTTTACTTAAAATTCAAGGTATCTCGCTCAGGGTAATATTCCGTCATTATTTCGTAATTCATCACTTAGTCGTTCTCACTTGTTCTCATTTCAGCTGTCGAGAACTCACAAGCAAATTAATTTAGCCTTATGAGGCGCTATTCATAAATTAACAAAGGCACCATTTGCCATGCAAATAAGCCTTCTTGGAGCTTATTTTATACTAAAACATATTGTTTTATATATATATATATATGTGCATATACATAAGAACTATAGAGAAATTATGTGTGAAACTGTAGCATTTTTTATATAATGCAGCCTGAAAAGTCTGAAAATACTAAACTCTGCCATAAAAATAAGATTAGAAGGGCAAGTCTTTTAACATTGAGGTAAACGGCGATCTGGTTTTGGCAACTAATTTTGTCGCCGAATTTTTCGAGATGTCGCCAAAACTCGCCAAACTTGACCACATTTCGGTCCGGTCTCTGTATAATTGTAATTGATCCTTATATGTAACTGTAACCGAATCCGACCCTTATATGTAACTTTAACCGTATCTACCTTCTGGTAATTTCAAAAAATGGAAGGTGCTAGAGATTCCGGGAAAAGCATCAGTTCCCAGTTATTGGTTCAAAGCTGAATTCGGAGCATTGAGAGATGGTGCGTGCTTCACTGTTGGGTGCGCTTTGCACTGTTTGTGTTTAACATTCTTAGTAGCGTAAAATGCAACTACTGATTCTGCTCTGGGATGCTGAGGAGGAGTGCGGTTTGCACTGCTTTGTGTTTAACGTTCTTGGTAGCGTAAAATGCAACTACTGATTGCGCTCTCGGATACTGAGGAGAGGTGTACAAGTACTTTAGTTAAAGATTCCGGAAATGCAAAGTGTTTTCTTTGAAAAAATAAATTTCGTCAAGCTATCATCGGTCCTGTGTGCATTCAGTTTATTACGAACCCATACACTAGCAACAACATTGTTACGAATTTCGTATTTAGTTAAACAGTTTTAGTAAAATTATAATTAAAATTGTTTTATTTCCCGTGCAATGCAGCGCGTGAGGAAGTTTAAGAAAAAGCTATGCCGTAAAAGTAAAAAAAAAACAAGATCACGTGCATTTAAAATTGAATAAAGTTTATCACGGTAACTGATATTTAATTTGAATAAATTTAATTGACTAGTATCATAGCGGTAACCGTAATTCTACTCTTTTTGCTTTCCAGAAATTGCTAGAAATGTCTCGCGCGCCAGATTTAAAAAGCTGTAAAAGACGGAAAGAAACATCTCAGCTCAGTTGATTTAGTGAGCTGTTGTTGTTTACTTAGCTGCTGTAATTTTGTTCATCCGATTAGCGTTCTCTGCGCTTTGGATTGCGTTATATATTTAATGTTTTAGTAGTTTAAAATATAGCTACTGATAATACTGCGTGATGCTGCGGTATTGTAAGAATAACTTTGAGGAAACATCAAGCGTTTTGTTATATTTCTTGGGATAAGAAGGAATTTATTAACTTTTTATCGGATTTGTGCATTCAATCTATTACGAACCCGTACGCACGCAACAGTATTTTTGAGTGACATAAAAAATTCCTTATAGAGCGTAATTCTAGCGTATATTCAAGAAAAATATTTCTGAAAACATGACGCTCTCCACCTGTGATATATAGGCTGTTGTCTATCGAGCAGGCTGCAGAAACAACTGATAAAATATTTACTTTTTAATCTAGAACCAGATAAATGTGTTCCTGTTTGAGGACAATTGTCCTGAAAATAATCCTCTAACGTATCCGTAATATATCTTCTTTTAAACATATTTTATGAAATTTTCAAAACAACTTAACGGAAACAGCGTGGCTTATTTTATGGGGAAAAGTTAAATAAAAAAACATAATTTCCATTAGAATAGAAAAGAAGCACGCCAATGTGACGATCAAAATCGCTGAAACAACCTTATATTTGGCGTACATTTATTAAAACACTAAATCGATTTCAAGGGCAGCTATAGGTCCCTCCTCATCAGGAGAATGAAATTTCTAGAAAGGGAAAGCAACCTCAGCAACGGCTTTTTATACCCTCGGGTAGTACCATGCGCGAAGAGGCAACGCCATCTATCGGCAAAAATAATAACCAAGAATTATGCTAATACAATTTTAAAAGCTTTAGGAAGGACTGGATTAGACTTAAAATCATTCACTAAACATGCTAAATCTTTGTGAATAGGAAAAGCCTCAAGAAAATCCAATTCACCAAAGGAAGAAACTTGTTTTGCTGAGGTTGCTTTCTCTTTATAGAAATTTCGTTCTCCTGATGAGGAGGGACCTGTAGCTGCCTTCGAAATCGATTGAGTGTTTTAATAAATGTACGCCAAATATAAGGTTGTTTCAGCGATTTTGATAATTTCGATTATCACAGTAAATATTGTTCATAGCATTATTGCAAATAATGCATTACGTATTTTGAAATATGGCACTTAATTAAGACACTAGTTTTTCTTTGATTCTGTAATGAATCGAATAAGCATGTACTTAAAACTGATGATGTCAATGCTCACGTTGGAAATCTATATATATAAAGAAGAAAGTCTACGTGTTTGGTTGTCCTCGAATAACTCAGTCACTGCCTATAGCTATCGTCACCAAACTTCCTACAATTCTTTTCTGCATTCTGGAACAGTTCGACGTCCACTTTTTCCCCCCAATAAATTTAGCTAAAATGAGATATTAATTAAATCTCGGAACAATTATAATTTTCGTCCTAATTTTTTCCGGGTGGTAACATTTTCCCAAGCTAGAGATGAAAATCTTTTTATTTCGAAAGTTGCTGCCACTGTTCGCTTTCAAATCCCAGAGTTTGTTAATAAAAAATGTCTAAGTTTTACGATGAAATAAAAATAGCACTGCCAAACATTAAATACATTATTCCCGATTCCAAAAATTCGTGGGAAACCATTTCGACTACGTGCGACTTTCATCAGCCGCTATATTAATTAAAAAAATAAAGATATAAAAAAATCTGAAAGGTTCAGATTTTAAATTACGTCCAAAGGGGCGTTTTTTAAACATTTTGTATGTTACTTTTATTTATTGAATATCATGTTCTTCGCATTTAAACCAAAAAATGCAGTTAAAGAACAATATCGCAAAATAATTTTAAACTGAGCGTATCTTTAGAATTTCCTACACACAGTTTCACGCGCTACAGATAAAAATGTTTTTTTCTGTACAACGTTGCCATTGCCCGCTTTCAAATCCTCGAGTTTGTTCATCAAAAATTCCTTAAAGTTTTACAAAATATGAAATCGTTAATAAAACAAATTTCAAATTTCAAATTTGGGCTTCCAGATGCCTATATTCGCAGCAGGATTACGGCATTCAAAATTCGATTGCTTTAGGTACCGTCGTTTTATCACAATGAAAGAAACATACCTACATTTATGCATCTTCATTATTTCAAATTTCAAATTTGGGCTTCCAGATGCCTATATTCGCAGCAGGATTACGGCATTCAAAATTCGATTGCTTTAGGTACCGTCGTTTTATCACAATGAAAGAAACATACCTACATTTATGCACACTCTTCATTATTTAATTTCTTTAAATATAATACAGGGCTGCAATATTTGGTGGCAATAGTTTGAAAAGTGATACAAACTTTTAATGTTTCCGACGCGAAATCGCAAAACGAAAACAATAGTCCTTCAGGGACAAAGCCCCTTTGGACTAAAAACTCTGAACGGGCTAATTTTCGCATTCCTTTTTCTGGGTGGCAACAGTGTTGCGCATCGGAGATAAAAATGCTTTAATTCGAAAAGTGTTGCTACTGCTCGTTTTCCAATCGCAAAGTTAGTTAATCAAAAATTTGTAAGTTTTACAAAATCTGCATATATAAAAGGAAGAACGTCTGTGTGTTTGTTTGCTTGTTTGCGTTATTGATTTCTGATCAATTGTGATCAATCTTTTGCCATATTGAATCGACTAAATTTGAATATAGGTGAAATATTGGATGGAATGTGAGCTTTTATGACCAATTGATTATAAAGAGAAATTCATCAAAAATTGCCTACGATTGTTGCTGATATCATTAGAGAGAATTAGCTTATTTTTCTATCAAAGTTTTGCATGTGGGTTCCATATGATATCAGGCTGAAATATGTATGACTATGTGCCGTATTTTTTGCATCATTATTAGAGAAGGATTACAGCGGTATCGTTCTCTCTGAGGTTAGATGCATTCATTATACTCAATCTATCTTAACTGGCATCGGGTACTTCCGCTAGTAATAAAGTAACAATAAATATTAACTAATACCGCAGTACCGAATAATTAATGTAAGCAATAACTAAAATAGGCAACTCAGACATTAAAGCTCATTCTTTCCATCTTAACACAAACATAAAAATAGTTCGCAGAATGCAAATCATAAAATTAGATTATATTAATAGGGCTGATAGCATCATATTGACAGGATTATTGGAAGCGTAAAATTTGAAGTTTTAAATATCCTTGCGTGCGTACGGGTTCGTAATAGATTGAATGCTCACATGTTCGATTATAAGTTGATAACTTTCTTTTATCAAAGAAAACATTTCACAGTTTTCACAGTTTCATAGTTGTACAACTCTTCACTTTATCACAGAGTGCAATTAGTAGTTACTCTTCAAACTTCTAAGAATGTTAAACACACCGCAATGCAAAGCGTATCCAAAGAGCGAAGCTAACCCAGAGATATATCAATACTCCGATCTTATGCTGTACTAAACATCTCACAACTCAGAAACTGATGCTCTCAACGGTCTTATATAGTCTTTCTCCCGGTCGCTGAGAGATTTCTAGTAATTTCTGCTTCTCAGATTTACTGTGTAAGGTATTTCTTCCGCCTTCTTAACATGCCTTCGTGGTGTAGTGGTCAGTACGCTTGGCTGGTATTCAAGAGGTCCGTAGCTCGAGTCCCAGGGAGGACATTGCTCATTTCTTCTATTCCCTTGTTTCGAAAAATTCTAAAATGATTCTACAGTGGCGTCGAAATTAAAAAGGTGGGTGCATGATGATTCCCCACCACCACGATTTGGCGATTAGGTACCCTAATCCCCAACCGTCCTTTAAAAGGAGGAGTATATAAGACATTTTTCCCGCCTTCCTAGCATGCCTTCGTGGTGTAGTGGTCAGCACGCTCGGCGCGTCTTCGAGAGGTCCGTGATTCGAGTCCTGGGGAGGGCATTGCACATTTTTCATGTCCTCTGCTTCGAAATAACCTAATGTCTCTACAAATGGAAGGTATATGAGGAGCAGATACGGTTGCAGTTCTATGTAAAACCAATTACAGTTATTGAGTTACAATACCTATTAAAATGATACAGGGATTAGACCAAAATATTGCCAAATGTGCGCCAATTTTGGCTACTTTTGGGGATTTTTCGTCAAATTAAGTGAAAAAATTAGTAGCCAAACAGTCGCCAGTTTGGCGATATCATGCCAACTTAGCGACATAGCCATTTACTCAGTGTGAAATAGACTTGCCCCTGTATTCTTATTTTGCCGGCAGAGCATCGTCTCTTTAGATTTTTATGTTATAGTAAACAGAAAAAATGCAGCAATTTCAAGCATAATTTCGCTCAGATTATTTATAAATGTACAAAATTCGTAGCAATATATAAAAATAATAGCTTACTTGTTTTGCAAAAGACATTTTAAAATTTATATTCCATTTTCAATTCAATTATTTATGCAGTCGAAATTTAGAGTAATGAACATATTATGCCAGGAGGAATAATAATGAAAAGTTGTTCACAAATTGTCTTAGTTTTACCTAATTATGTGACAAAGTAGCAAATTCAGCCATGAAAAGTAATTTAATACAGCCAAAGTTGACCAATATGTAGAAAAAAACAATCTCTGCGAGGTTTCAGATTTTAACGGTCGCCCAAAAAGATCCATTAATGTTTTTTGCTCTTTTCACGAGCTAAATGTTTACCAGTCTGCCTTTGCATTCACTCGTGCTAACCTTTCTCTTTGTAAGAGAATCCTGCGACAATCTAAAACCCCTTACAGATAAATTTTCGTATTCACGGAACCAGGCTAGTACACTGCTAAGAATTACTAAGAATGATAAGCAGAACGCAACGCAAAGCATTTCTAAAAAGGCGAAGCTCCTACGGAAATCTCTCAGTTGTCCGAAGTCACGCTGAACTAAATAATTCCTGAGAAAATGATACTCTGCTCGATCTTATATACAGTTTTTCCCCGATCTCTAAGAAATCTCTAGCAGCTTTCATTTCTCGAAATTAATGGAAGGCATGTAGGGTTAAAGTTACGTATAAGGGGAGATTAAGGTTACAGATACATATAGGGATCAATTACAGTTATTCAATTACTATTTCAAATACAGTTATAAAGGGACCGGATAACAATATCGTTAAATGGTCTCCAAGTTTGGAGACTTTTGGCGATTTCTTGCAAATTTGGAGAGAAAATTAGTCGCCAAAGCCAACTTGCGATATCTCGCCAATTTAGCGAGATAGCCATTTGCTTCAATGTTAAATAGACTCGTCTCTTGACGTTATTTTTTGGGCACAACTTCGTGCCTTTCAATCATTTCATATTACATATTATGCAAAAAATAATACAATTTCCCTAAAATTTCTTACATATAAACAAAATTCGTAGCAATATATATACTGCATTAATTTCGTTTCTCTGAATAGTTCAGTATTTAAGTAAATATTACTAGAAAGCATCTTCTACTCTATTTTATAATACCTATTTCATATCTTCTAGTTTCAGTTTAATGTTGCAATAATATGTTTCTGTTAGGCCGAGTTTCCATTACAGTAAATTAATTTAATTGGTATTTAAAGTCACCTGGTTGGTAAAACTTTACTATTTAACTAATTAATTTAACTAATTTAATTAATTAATTGATAGTACTTATTAAACTGTTGACTGCCCAAAGCAATGGTAATTTTTATAAGAGGGAAAACTGGTTCATTTATGTTTTAGGAAAACATCGCAGATTGTTTGATGAAAATGTAGATCCTATTTACGATTACCAATCCATTTGTTGTCGCACCTTTTCGCCAGCGGAATAGGTAATTACGTTCGTGTTATCAATAAGATCTTGATGATTGTTTTTTCTGGAAAACCATAGTCACCAACAATTTCCTTATCTGTAACTTTACCTGTCATCGGAGAAATAACTACAACTTCCGCATTTGTATTTGCATTTGTATTTGCATCTCAGATTTCTGACAGCTGTAGTAGTCTGATGTCTACCTGCCGAGGTGTCAAGGACAGAATTCTCAGAAATCGTATCTATGTACAGTTATATTTTGATAGACGAGGTCGAATTTAATGAGACGATTCTTTAAAATTGTGCATTCCCAACATGATTTGAATTTAAAATCATGTTTAAAAATCATATTAATAACAAAATTAAATCTTTTCCTTTTATTTAGAATATAAATATGGCACTTAAGAATTCATTATCAGTTTTAGTTTATTCAGAACTAGCGGAAGTACCTGATGCCAATTAAGTTAGATTGAGAGTAATGCATCTTACAGTAGAGAGAACAATACTGCTGAAATCCTTCTCTAATAATGATGAAAAAAATAACATTCATAGACATACATTTTTCAGTCTGATGCAATATGGAGCCCAAATAAAAAATTTCGATAGAAAACAAACTAATTTTTTCTCATTATATCAGCAACAATGGCACCCACTTTTTAATTATTTTATTTTTCTAATGAAATGGACGTAAAAGCTCAAGTTCCATCCAATATCTCACCCATATTCAATTTTAGTCGATTAAATGTAGCAAAAAAATAAATAATTGATCATAAATCAGTAACGCAAACAAACAAACACACAAAGAGGCATTCTTCTTTATATAATATAAATTTTGTAAAACTTACAAATTAAAAAAAAAAACTCTACGATTTAAAAGGCAGCAGTAGCAACACTTTTCGAAATAAAGTACTTTTATGTCCAACGCGCGAGACTGTTGCCATTGGGAAAAATGAGAATGAAAATTAGTGTTTTCATTCAGAGTTTTAGTTAATACCTCGGCTGATAAAAGTCGTACAAAGACGGGAGGCAGTCGAAATCGCTTCCCGCGAATTTTTGGAATCGGGAATAATGTATTTAATGTATTTAATGTTTGGCAATGTTATTTTTCCACCCGAATATGGGCATCTGGAAGCCCGAATTTGGAATTTGTTTTGTTATCGATTTCATATTTTGTAAAACTTTCACGAATATTTCAAGAACAAAAACGATTTCAGAGCGAGCAATGATAACAATGTACGGAAAAAAATATCTTCAGCGTGAGAGACTGTGTATCGGAAATTCTAAAGATATGGTCATTTTAAAATTATTTTGCGATATTGCTCTTGAACTGAATTTTATGGTTTCAGTGCGAAGAATATGATATTTAATAAATAAATGTAACACCCATAACGTTAAAAAATCTCCTCTTTGGACGTAACATAAAATCTGAAAGCTTGCAGATTTATATATATATTAAAAAAAAGGCTCTTTTTTTATTCCAAACGAATTTTGTCCCTGAAGGACTATTGTTTTTGTTTTGCGCTATTGTTTATTTTGTATTTTCGTATTGCGTTATTGTTTATTTTGTATTTTCGCATTGCGTTATTGTTTCGTCCATTAAAAGTCTAAATCACTTTCCAAACTGTTGCCACAAAATATTGCAGCCCTGTATTATATTCAAAGAAATGAAATAATGAAGAATCTGCATAAATGTTTGAATATTTCTTCAAATGTGATAAAACAACGGTACCTAAAGCCATCCAATTTTTGAATAACATACGTTTCCACCCGAATATGCGCATCTGGAAGACCGAATTCGGAATATGCGTCATTATCTCGTTCATATTTTGTAAAACTTTAACGAATTTTTGATGAGCCAACTCAAACGATTTAAAAGCGAGCAATGGCAACACTCTACAGGGGGGAACCTTTTTATCTAAAGAGCGCGGAACTGTGTATCGGAAATTCTAAAGATAGACTCCTTTTAAAATTATTTTGCGATATTGCTGTTGAGCTGAATTTTATGGTTTAAGTGCAAAAAAAAAACAAGATATTTAATAAATAAAGGTAACACACAAAACGTTAAAAAGTGCCCCTTTGAACGTAATTTAAAATCTGAAGTCTTTCAGATTTTTTTTTCTAATTTTTGAAGCAGGAGAAGTGAAAAATGTTCAGTACTCTCGCCGGAATTGAAAACATGAAATTATTGAAGGCTAGTTGAGAAGTCGTTTTGCATCCCCCATATAGCCCTGACCTTGCACCATCGGATCACTATTTATTTCGAAGTTTTCAAAACCTCTTAAACGGTAAAAATTTCAATAATAACGTTGACTTCCAATCCTACTTAGTTGCGGTTTTTGCAGATAATGATAGAAAGTTCTATGAGCGCGAAATCATGAAGCTACCAAAAAGATGCCAAAATATCGTCGAACAGAATAGAAGCTATTTGACTGGCTAAAGTTCATTTCTTATGTAGAAAAAAATTAAGATTTATTTCACACTAAAATTCCGAAATTACTTTCTTTCCAACCCAATATTTAATTTTTCTTCCAAATTAATTCCGTAATTAAGTTATAAGATATCTCTCCCGCTTTCTTCGCATGCCTTCGTGTTGTAGTGGTCAGCACGCTCAATGCGTGTTCTAGAGGTCCGCGGTTCCAGTCCCGGCGAGGGCGTTGCTCATTTTTCATCTCTCCTGCTTCTAAAATACCTAATGACTCCACAAGTGGCGCGCGAACATAAAAAGGGTAATGGGTGGTGATTCTCCAACACGGGGATTTGGCGATTGGGTCCCCTAATATCCAGTCGTCGTTTGAAACGGGGGTATATAAAGTATTTCTCCCACCGTTTTCGCATGCCTTTGTGATGTAGTGGTCAGCATATTCGAGAGGTCCGTGGTTCGAGTGCCGACGAGGCTATTGCTCATTTTTCACTTCTCCAGCATTAAAAAAAAGTCCTAATGTCTCTAGAAAGTAACAAATTAAATGATTTGAAGGGAATAAACGCAGTTTTATTTCAGTTATTATTAGGTGGCTCGTATTCATATTCACGTGGGGAAAGCTGCAAAAGCGTTCATATAGGCAGCTCGCTTGCCGGCACTTATAATATAGTAGATAATGATATGGGATATGAAGTATGTGTAAAATTTAAAACATGAAATACATTTAAATTCATCACTAAAATACAAATACAAAATGAAAGTAAAAAAGGAAAAATCTGAGAGCTTTTAGATTTTATATTACGCCCAAAAAGAGCGTGTTTTTAACGTTTTGTGTGTTACCTTTATTTATTAAATAGTGTGTTCTTCGCACTTATCACATAAAATTCAATTCAACAGCAATATCGCAAAATATTTAAAAATAGCACAAGAGTATATTTTTGAAACTTCTGGTACACAGTCTCTCGCGCTGGGGATAAAAATGTTTTTTTTTCCGTACCATGTTCCATTGCTCGCTTGGAAATCTTTCAGTTTGTTAATCAAAAATTCGTTAAAGGTTTTTACAATTTGAAATAGATAATTAAACAAATTGAAAATTCAAAATTCGGGTTTTCAAGTGTCTGCGCTCTGTTGGAGGGCTACGCTATTCAAAATTTGATGGCTCTAGGTACCGTTGTTTTATCATAATGCGAGAAACATACATACTTCCCGCATATCCTTCATTGTTGTCATCAACATTTCTTTAAATATAATACTGGACGATAATATTTGGGGGCAACAGTTTTAAAAGTAAATCAATGCAGAAAGTGAAACGACGCAAAATGCCGTTTTGAGACTACATTAGTTTTTGTTATTTTTAGCCCTTTGAGCTAAAAATAACAAAAACCACTCTCCTAAGATACTGAAATCAATTAGCATTGGCCTCTTTCTTGATTATACGGTCAAGACTCAAATCAGAGTTAAAATACTTCAGTCTAATTGCGCTAGGCATTACCCAGATTAGTGATACCTTAGGGCAGAAGCCTACAGAGTGGCGTTCAGTTCAGTCCAATTGCGCTATAATATAAACATTCAATTAAAAATAATAATAAAATAATAAATAAATAAATGACTGTCAGAACACTATTACAGTGGGAATAAACAGATTCCCTCTCAGCCTTCAAAAGATAACTCTGTGCGACTCGATTGTGACCAAGATGAAGATGAGTTTATATTACTTATTTCCTTCGGTTTCTATTTGGTTCACAGTATTCTGCTACAGGTTTCACATTTTAAGCTTCTTACTAACCTGAGAATATCATGCTAGCTGCCATTTATTTAGCCCTCTTTTGTTGAAGACCTTGGTGATATCCTTAACTGAAACATGTTGAAACATAACCATATTGAAACATGTTAGCTGCACAAATAAGAAATTGGTTACATAATTGGGTTAAATACGATTATTAATGCATATATGCAGTACGGTTTGCTGACTGATGTTGTTATTTTAAATAAAATGCTCCTAAAATTGTACTAAGTGCTATAATAAATACAAATTTGTAGTAAATTCCTTCTCTCATTCTCTCTCTCTCTATATATATAAAGATAAGCAAAATGAGTAAAATTCTAAAAGCAATTGCCTAAAAGTAAATTTGATACCTACGTTCCAGAGTTTGAACAAAAATGAACAAAAACATGAACAAAAATTACTAAAAGTAATTTAAAAAAACTAAAAAAATAAATGTTGGTATTGAAGAAATTCAACATTTAAAAAATTAAAACACGTAAATAATTAGAAACCCTTTTAAGCACGAGCTAAATTAAATGTTAAAACACCAGAATAAATTACAAAGAATGACAATAAATGGCAATTTAGCCTAACTCGAGTTTATCGCGGACTTATCAAGGGAAAAGCGTGACAATTTCGAGCACAGCTAAACACCATTACGCGTTTTGTCAAACGACAATAATTGAGACAGAAGCGAAAAAACATTAATAGAAAAGAAAGAAATCTACATAATACAGTTGGTCTCAATTCTTATCGTTTCTTTTCCCGACGCGCCTGTCGTAAATTTAAAATTAAAACACTACTGAAAAAAACTATACAAAAAGAATAGTAAGGTGAATGTACAAATAAGCATTAACAGCCAATTAGGCGTTAGTAAAAAAATACATAATTTTATATTTGGCTTTAGTCAAAAAAACATAATTTATAATAATACAAAAATACAAAATATATATATACGTGCGTACGGGTATACGTGCATATGGGTATACGTGTATATATGTATACGTGCGTACGGTTTCGTAACAGATTGAATGTACAAGTTCGATAAAAGTTTAATAAAATTTATTCTTATCAAAAGAAATATAACAGAAGGCTGGAATTCTTCTCAAAAATATTTGTGCAAATGTTCACAATATCACGCAGTAATCATCAGTAGTTATGCTTTAAACCACTAAAAACGTTAAATAGAATGCAAATCACAGCACAGAGGAAGCTAATCTGATCAAAAATAACAACAGCTAGCTAAACAACAACTAAGCTGAGATGTTTCTGTCCGGCGTTTTATAATTTTAAATCTGTCGCTTGAGATTCTAGTAATTTCTGCTTCTCCAGATTTCTGCAGAGAAAAAGAGTAGAATTGTGATTACAGCTAACATAGTAGCGAATTACATTTACTCAATTTAAATACAAATTACGATATATCTATTTATTAAATGTTAAGTACACGTGTTTCTGTATTTTTAATTTTTCGGCGTAGCTTTCTCTTAAAATATGTCCCGTGCTGCATTGCACGAGGAAATAAAATAATTTTTATTAAAATTCTACTAAATATACCTAACTAAATACAAAATTCTTAACAATACTATTGAGATTAAAATCTTAAAATCTGTGCTCGTCTCTCTGTTTGTTTGCTTGTGACATTATCTCTTCCGAAACGGCGGAGAGCGGAGTTTCGGGAGCGGTGATCCCATTCCAAAAATTTGTAGGAACCCATTTCGACCAATGTCATCTTCGTACGACTTTAATAAGTAGAAATACTAATTATAAACTCTGCAAACGCTAACTTTCGTCCTCATTATTCCGAGTGGCAATAAGTTCGTACATCGCAGATAAAAATCTGCTTTATTTCGAAAAGGGTAGCCACTGGTGGCTTTGAAATCGTAGAGTTTGTTGATAAAAAATTTTTAAGTTTCACAAAATAAGAAATAAAAATAAAAATCTTTCAGATTTTACATTACGCCCAAAGAGGCTGTTTTGTGTGTTAAATTAATTTATTAAATATCATGTTCTTCGCACTTAAATCATAAAATTCAGTTTAACATCAATATTACAAAATCATTTTAAAATCAGCATATCTTTATAATTTCCGATACACAATCTCGCCCGCTGGAGACATAAATGCATTTATTTATTTTTTTTTCGGTACAGTGTTGCCATTGTTCGCTTTGGAATCTTTCAGTTTGTCAATCAACAATTCGTTAAAGTTTTACAAAATGTGAAAAATATAATAAAACAAATTCTAAATTCCAAATTTGGGCTTCCAGATGTCCATATTTGGGGTGGAAACGTACGTTATTAAAAATTCGATGGCTCTAGGTACCGTTGTTTTATCACAATGCGAGAAACATACGTACATTTATGCAGATTGTTCATTATTTAATTTCTTTAAATAGACTCATGTCCATAAATTAAGGATAATTCGGAGTCACGCGGAAGTCGAACTCTAAAATACATATATCACTTGTAAAATCACTACACACATCTTCAAGAATCATATGCAAATTTCAGGAAGTAACCAGACGACACCGATGGTACGTCACAATGACGAGAGTGTAAGAGAGTGATATATAAGGAATACAGGCAAAAAAGTAAAATTGTTCGCAGGCGCTTTATAAGCATTTCAGTGCAATAACCGAATAGTTATGACAGAAAGGACACATTTGGAGGATTTTTACGTGGTAGAATTATCGGCCGTCTGGAATGTGGGCGTACCCAACTGGAAGTATCAGACGAACTTGGAATTGCCCAGAGTGTCATCTCCAGGCTTTGGCAAAGATTCCAAGATGACGGTAATGTGAGTAGACGTTACAGCACAGGTCGCCTCAGAGTTACAACGCCGAATGAGGACCTGTATTTGGCAGTTACTGCCAAACGAAACAGGCTTAGCACAGCCTCAGACCTGTCTCGTCAGCTTTCTTCAGCCACTGGTACGACAATTTCAAGGGAGACCGTGTACAGACGCTTAGGGCAGATTGGTCTATATGCTCGTAGACCTGTCAGATGCGTTCCACTTAATGCAACTCACTGTCACCTGCGGTTAAAACATCATTGAACGGTGGTGCAGGAGTGCTCGTTTGTGGTGGAATTATTCTGGGTTCCAGAACTGACCTGCATGTTCAAATTGGAACCATGACAAGCCAAATCTATCGGGATGCCATTCTGGAACAACATGTACGTGTGTTTCGGGGCGCCATGGGCACACAATTTGTGTTTATGGATGGTTATGGATGACAACGCCCGTCCTCACCGTGCAAACATCGTAAGCGAATGCCTTCAATCGAAGGATAATCACCCGTATGAACTGGCCAACATTCTCACCGGGCTTGAATTCAGTAGAGCACATGTGGGACATGCTTGGCCGACGAGTTGCAGCCCGTCAACCTCCTCCTACATGTCTACCGGAACTTCGGAGAGCATTGCTTTTTGAGTGGTGTAATATCCCCCAGGATCAGATCGATAATTTGATACTCAGCATGCCTAGGCGTTGTACGGGACTGTATTGAAGCGTCTGGAAGACATACAACTTATTAACAATCATACGAACCATGTAATATTGGTTTTTTTGTAAAGCGTTTTTTTTTGTAATTTGCTCGAGGGAGAAAAAATCGCTAATTTTTTAAATAATATCAAACATATAGCATCTTTTTTTGCTCTTTACCTTTTGTTTAATAAATAAGCTTTACAAATAAGTCAAATTTGTTTTGCTTCTAACTCTTCCTTTGCCTGATTTTGCATTATCCTTAATTTATGGACATGAGTGTATAATACAGTCCTCTAATATTTGGTGGAAACAATTTGAAAATTGAACCGAAATTTATAGTGAACCAACGCAAAATGCTAAAACGAAATTAATAGTCCTTCTGGGCTAACGCTCTTTGGGCTAAAAATAGCATTGGCAAACGTTCAATATATTATTCTCGATTCCAAAAGTTCGTTGGAAGCCATTTGGATTGTTCCCATTTTCGTACGACTTTAATTAAAGATATTAATTAAAAACTCTGAAAATATTAATTTTCGCACTCATTGCTTCGAGTGGCAACAGTCTCGAACACTGGATATAAAAATTTGCTTTATTTCGAAAAGTGTTGCCACTGCTCGGTTTCAAATCCTAGTGTTTGTTAATCAAGAATTTGTAAGTTATATAAAATACGAAATATAAATGCTCTTGCAAAAAATTAAACATATTATTATATAAATTACGATTGTATGTGACGTCACTATATGTCGAAAATTGTTCGTTAATATCTGCATTTTAAATAAATAGCTGCCATTAACAACTTTTTTGTTTCAGGTTAGTGTAACTGACATGATATGTTATTGCCGCTTAAATTCTTTCATTAATATTGAGAGAAAATGTTATTATATTGCATTAAATTTAAACATGACATCATACGTACTAACTTGAAGTGTCAAAAGTTTTTATTTCTTGGCTTGGAAATAAAAAAATATTTGCTAATTGGTCGTTGCTTGGAAAGAATGAACTAATTTTTTTCCATATTCAAATGTTTTCATACATTTGTTTTTCAGGGAAACATAGAACTTACAAATTTTCCTTTGCCTGCAGCCCGCTCATCTAGAGGGCTTGCCGGCTAGTATTAAATAACCTGTAATATAAAGCCAAAGAACGTCTATGTAAACAAGGAAACTTAGATCGAGCCAATTATGCCGAATTCTACATCAAAAAGCGATGGATACGTACCTAATATGTAATGCCTTCAAATGCTATCACAATTAACGTAGCTTCAATGTTTACCACAAAGAAATA
>KL822842.1:0-13813 GCA_000611955.2 Stegodyphus mimosarum | reverse complement strand
TCACGTGATACAAGATGGCGCTGGTGTCGTCACTTCCGGAGAAATCCAAGATGGCGGAGGCCATGCCCCCTTTTCTGTGACGTCACTTCCGTCACCCGGTTACGGGCGCTTACTACTTATACGGATGGTTCCGGTATAGATAGGAAGTTTGGTGTAGCTTTCGTAATTTTTTACTATAGTGTATAGATCCTTAATAAGATGTTTAAATTGAATTCCTACAATTCTGTATTTCAAGGTGAGAGTTGCGCTCTGGAACAAGCTCTATTATATGTGGATTTTAGTATTCCACAAAACTCAAATGTGAATGTATCTTTGTTGCAAGTTTTACAAAGTCCTCTTTCTAATAATTTTACAATTTTCAATAGCAAAGAGTTATATAAAAATATTTCTGGAAAAATTAATTGGATAAAGGCCCATGTGGGTCACATTGGTAACGAATGAGCGGATGTGCTGGTCAGAGAGGCTGCACGATCTGATAATATTCCATACATTGAAATCTCGGGATCTAGGAACCATGGTGATACTATTATAATAAACAGTTGTATTGATGATTATCCAAAATCCTGGCTAATTCTGAGAGAAATACAGGATTTTCGAGTTGTATAGCAATTAAGAAAAAGATGGAAATATTCTGTAATATAGACTTAAATCAATTTCTCACTTGTTATGGTAGATTTCCTGGTTATTTGCATCGTTTCAACATACAAAACTGCAATTTATGTTCTAATGATGTAAATTCTATGTAAATATGTGGTGTTGTTGGTAATGCGGATGATTATGTTTATGAGTGCGAAAATAAATATATATATGAAAAATAAATATGATTTCAGGAGAGGCATAATGCCAAAATATGCGCAAATTGGTAAATTTTTCTGAGGCCGTCCTGGGGTTTATCAATGCGAATAAGATGGAATGTGGAGTTCTGGATTGAATATTTTTTTAATATATGTTCTTTTAACTATTTTCATTTCTAGTGCTTGTTTATTATGGCACATTTTTATTGTGTGCATTGTGTCTGATGTTTTAATGTATCTGATTTTAATTTGTTCTCTTATGGATTTTATGAATCAGACCTTTGATTATTTTAACGTTTGAATTTCATCTGTGATATTGTATACACTGCTTTTTTTAAAAACCCGAGAGTGTCTTATGATTTATCTAATATTTTGATATTTTTGTGTTTGATGATGTGTTTGTTTATGTGTGTAACTTTCGTTTTGCTAATGTTGTTTTTACTAACTACATTTTATTGTTTTAATTATTTTTAATTTTTCTCTCTGCTGCTTTCGTGATTGTATTTGAAAATATTTGGCTTTGCAACCTATTGATGATGTATGTACTTTCTGAGTTTTTCTTGGTTTCTTTATACCAAGGAAAACTCAGAAACTTCTAACCTATTCTAACTTTTATGTTACTCAGCCCCATGCTTCGGTTTCTCTGTGGCTTTAAAAGTTAATTTTTCCTGGCTAGTGTGGGGGCGCGGTTGGGCTGCTGGCTGCCGTCGTTTGTGGCGGGAAAGAGAAGACATAAAAATGACCCAGAGGCAGTATTGCCAAGTTTTCCTCCAGATTCTTACGCCTTGTGGGCTTCGCCATGTTCAATTAACTTATTCTTTGGTTTGTAACATAAAGAACGGCACATCAAAAAAGGAGTTATCCAAATTAGAAGAAAATCTATAGATGTGATGTACATGTATTGAAAATGAAACTCTGACAGTATCCTAAAAATTTAATGTTTTATTCAGGAAATATAGTTGAAAAAGCAGAATATATAAATAAATAATGCACTGTCCTACCTTTGGCTCTGACGCAAGGTGTAATCCCATTAGGCATTGACTCATCGAATTCGGCGGATTTCCTCTTACGAGATCGCTTGGCATATACTTTCAAACTGACGAGTTATATCGACGCCATCCAGATACGGTCGGAAATGTCTGCTAATCAGGGCCTAAAGGTGCTGTATTGCGGAGAGTTATGGCGATCGCGCTGGCCAGGGAAGTGTTGGAGACGCTCGAAAACAATCAGTAGGAAGGCGTGCCATATGCGTTCGAGCATTACCCTGTTGAAATGTAGGCCCATGGATCCATAAAAGGAAGAACAATACAGACTAGAATACCATCGAAGTGCTGCTGTGCTGTAAGGGTGCCACATCAAATGAGCCTGGCTGTTGGCGCATTTTACGCCAACGAATCTCGCCAATAGATCGCCTCCTACGATTGAGGCAGATAGAGAAAAGAAATCAAGCCTATCTGACGTGAGCAATTACTGTAAAACGAAGCTCACAGTTAAATTGTATTCCGCTTCACTGTAAATATTTGTATATGATGTTTTCTTAATAAAATAATTAAAAAACGAAGCAGTGAAGCTGGTCCGTCGATAAAATTAATCACTAAGAGAATATAATTTATTCACCGGCTCTTAAAAGAAATGGCACCCCATACCATAGCTCCCGGTTGTCTGGTTGACAATATTCAGGTGAGTATCCATTGCTGTCCTGGTCATCTCCAGAGAGGTCTTCGCTAGTCGCCTTAATTCACTTTGGAGTGGGGCTCATCCCTAAAAGCATTTATACTTCGATCTACTAGATCCCAGGTAGAACACGCTGGCACCACTGAAAACATGCCTGCCTGTGTGCAACGGTGGGTGGCAGTCTGCGCAGTTCCTTCTGTGACCTCAGCCTTCTTCACAGAGTCTCCTGTCAATAGGCATTGCAGTCACTGGTGCCTTGATTACACGTCGATCAGATGTTGTGAGCATTAGAGGCAGTGAACCCCGATCGGACGATCACTTGTCCTTACAGTCTGTTGCCGCTCTTGGTCGACCGTTACATTCTTGACCATGCTTCACCCATTTCTGCCAACATCGTCGAGTAGTCGGACCAAAATGTCAGAGATCCTGCCTCCTTTATTCTCAAATAGCATCGAATGCTCATAGTTTTTCAGAACCCTCTGCGAGACATTGTAGCCCAAGTAGGTCGACGGAACCACACACGCAAGGAAGTTATGCATTAGCATTGAAATGCCTTCTGTTTTATGCATGGACAAAAGCAATTATCCGACCCATTCGGATAATTTAGTATGCCGCTTTCTATGTTATAGACTCATGTAATGTACGTACGATGGATTTCAATTTACTTACAACAGTAGTGTCAACTGATAACATTACGCTGTTGCCAATTAAATCTGCAATATCATATAAGCGCCATTAACAAAAACGTCAAATTTGCATGAACCCCAGGTTCTGCATGCTGGATCTACAAACGATTAGCATTCCATGGCATGAGCGCCATAGCGTGCATAAATAATGCCATCTACATTGTGTACGAATGAGAAAAATTGAACAGCGGGTTTTTCATTCAGAAATCTTTTAAGCGTTAGTTGCTTGTGTAAAGTTTGTGTTATGCCCGTTATAAAACGGGGAAATTCTTACTAGTATGTGTCGGATCCTGGACCCTTGGGACTACAGTTCATTGTTCCACGACATTGCTGCCTTGTTGATTGGGATCGCATGATTGCCGGGTGAACATAGAATCGATGGGTCGAAGAAAGCCGTACTGAAAGTCATGCAAGCGATTTGGGGGCATTAAAGCCCTATAGGGCGTTACGGGCAACGCGACGATGTCTGCAGCACCACGGTCTGTCCGCATGGTAACCACTGTTGCTGCTTCCCATGATGCTACAACAGATAGGCGCACCTAAAGTGGAAGTCGTCTACTGTCATCGTTGCGACGAACGACAACACTGGGCGCATGAGTAGCACCATGTCGTAATTCAGACGAAACCCATTCTGCGTACAGCATGATGACGAACTTATCCATCTGTGGAGGCACAGAGGAGAACGAACGAAGCTTGCGTTCATAAAAGTCTCACGGGCCAAGCACCTGGCGTACTGGGAGGAGATGAAATTTCGATCCCCTCTTATTCCCATAGCCGGCAATGTGAGCAAATATTACATTTATGATGTGTTAAGGGCCATGCTTGTACCCTGCCTTTAACGAGACCTGACACACGAAAATATCTGCTTAAGGAGAAATATATCTTCGTGGAGGGCTTTCTAGAGGAAACTGGTTTGTATTTATGTTTCATATGGGGAAGCCCATTCAAACACTAATGCAACCAGCCTGTTCATTGAGATTTGAACACAAGTCAAACTACCAATATTCAGCTTTCTTATTCACGTGGTCGCTGGTGGGCTAATTAGCAAAGTTGTAAAAGTTCAAGAAGTAGGAGTGAAATGTCAAACTTTGTATTTTAGCTTTTTATGCCTTTTTTTAAAAAATCAGACCTTGGATTTTTATCTCGCAATCTTGCATGGCAGTGATACTTTTGAATAAAGACTAATCAAAACTGTATCAATCTTCCTTTTCCAACTTTTTTTTTAAAATATTCTACTTACTGAAGCATTTTTTAAAATTTTAATTTATAACGATTTAATTATAGAGATATAAAATATAAAAAGAACTGCCATATTCTTTTAATGTGCACTTTAAAGTACTTCACATTTTACATTTCTTCCAGATAAAAAAAATAATTAAAAAGGAAAACCTTTGTTAAAAATATGTAAGTTTATATTTAAAACAGTAGATAGATAAAAAACTGAAACCATAAAAACAAAACATTCAAAAAGGCAACATACTTTTTTTTAAATAACAACAAATTAAAAATATTGAATAATACACGGCAATTTCACAAAATACTTTAAATGAGAATGTACTGTACATTATTCGCATCAACACTATCATTAATACGCACTAGTGACATCTGTTACATTCAAAACATCAGATGGCCTCCAATTTTGTAAAATGAGTCCTTATAATATATCATTATACTCAGAAAATAGAACTGGTTAATTTTAAATCCACTAAATGTTATAATGTATTAAATGTTACAAACACATATTAGTGTTTTCATAAGAAGTTAAAATTCACTGTATTACCGTAATTGTTATCAGTAATACTTTGAGCAGTATGTATGCATAATTAAACAAATGAATAATCATTACTGAATATCCAGTAACATTATTTCATCACTGTAGCAATTGCTAATGCTTCGTTCTAAATATTTTATGAAATTGATCTCAATTAACTAAAATATTTTTCCAAAATACTCTTTAATTGATAAAACCTCTGAAAAGTAGTAGTTACAATCTGAATTCATTTCCCACTGGCAAAAAAATTGTGTATTATGGGCTTTCTAGATGTTTAATATAAATGCATAGTAAAAATCCTAACAGAATTCCTTATCCAGATATTTATTTCATAGCAGGCATGTCTTGAATGCTTTTGTGTGATAAACAATGAACTTCATTTTAAAAGTATGAGATGTTACTTTTTAAAATTTTATTTTCTTCCACCCCCACCTTGATATATCTTCAACAACAAGGATTCTCAACGAAAGGGAAATATCCCTGCTTTTGGAAATTCTGCCACGGAGGAGGGGAAGAAAATGTTGTCAACCTTTTATTTACATGTTAAGTACTTAGTTTTAGTTTATGAATAACAAAAACTACTTTTGTTCAGGTTTTGGCACTTATTAAAATTTTCTGTACTTTTGTTGTTTAATTTATAAAACATATTAAAACAAGTCTAAATCTAAATAAATGTACATGCATTTTTTTCGAGTTGGATGGGAGGGCTATTCTAGCAGTAGCGAAAGGTGTGCATGGGACACTACTTTAATACTACTTAATACATCTTTTTTCTAGTATTTATTACAACTAAAGCCATGCATTTAAGATATTTTTATAATTGACGAATCAAAGTAAGAACACATAACATCATATAAATATTCATGTAAAATGTGTATGTAGGAAGAATTTTTGTGTTTTTTCTGAAGAGGGAATAGAAAAAAAGAAAGTCCATAAATGTACTGTACTTTCTTTGTATTCTCAGATTAGTCATGCTACTATAACATTTGTTCTCAAAAGCTGTACATTGTATTATTATTTTCCAGGTTACAACTTTAGCTTCACCAAGAAGAAATATAGTACATTCAAAGCTGTTTTATTGCACTGAACTCGTAAGTTCACAAAATGTTGAGTAGATACCAAGAATTAATAAGAGTTGAAACCAGTAAAAATCATACTATGCAACCTATCCCAGAAAACACTTGTTAGTGTTTAATGGTCTTTTACACATGCTGGTTCATAAAGACTGGTCAAGTTTCACAAAGATTTAAGAATATTTGCTTAGGCATTTAGATTTCTGTATTAGTCCGTGCAAACGATACCCTGGAGCTAATGTCTCTTTCAAAGGCTTCAGACATCATGTCCAGTAAGAGCTGCATGTTAAAATTCAGAAATAACCAAGAGACGCAATTAGGTGTTGATCATGTTTCAAAATTAGAAAAGCTTTAGAATAAAAAAGAAATTATTTTATGTAAATTAACAAGGGTTTGTATTTCAGCATTTATGCTTATTTACAAACATAAACATTTAACAGTTCTTGCTTTTCTTTGGTATTCGAGGAAGCATACTCCTTGGATGTACAAACTGTAAACTTTTCTACACTTTACTTTTTTAGATAATAAACAAAGCGTTTTCTTCGGGTTTTCAATTTTTTCTCAGTTATAATTAAACACAGGTTTTAATAGCAGTAAACTGAAAATAAGAGACATAAAGCTGTTTACAATAATGTAAAAAGAATGCCGTAATTTGAAAATATAGAACTAGGGATTTTTGTTGACTCTTAACCTTTACAATTTCCTCATGGTAATGGTAACAAACATGGAAAAGATTTTTAAAAAAAAGCGTAGGTCAGACTATTAGGATTAGAGAAAAGTTTAGTTAGTTTTCTCTGTTATGTGGGCACTGAGGCGACACAATTAAATTCAGGGCCAATATAGAAATCAAACCTCACTACTGCATCAAGTAACTAATTCACTGGAAATTTAGATCACTAAACATGTTTTATTTTTCCAAATGCAAAAAATGCAAATCACAAGTACACTTATTCTTAGGGCATTCGGTAAGATTTGAGGTACTTTATAAATACAGGCGTCACCAGGGTACAATACATTATCTTTTCTGCTGCCTTGACAGCCACAACACATTTCAAGAGTAATATCAACACAGTAATTACAGATACGGAATTATTTGCCTTTTGTTTTTACTTATCGCAGATTAGCAAATGAGTCATAGTTTGAGATTATTATACACATAATGGGATTTCAAAAAATTAAATTAGTGATTATTAAAAAGACATAACACAAATCCTGTTTCAGAAGTAAAACTACACCATTATAACATGAATGAATTATGAATTCCGAGACTCATTTTTGCCATGCTTGATTGTACATTTTCTCTCCTGCTTTCTAGTCAAAAAATCATACACCACTTGAACTGCAGGCATCATACTTGCTCACTGAAGGAAAATTAGCTCAATGTGTCCATTAAATGTTTAAAGCAAAGTACACAAGCATTATCTATCTGATAGAAGTTATGTTTTCATGGATAAATTTCTAAGGCAAATTTACACATATTTATGTTACACATGGAGAAAATCACAAACATATCTATGTCCCAACTCTTTGCTAGACTTCGAACAGCCACTAACAAGCACTTTTATATTCATCATTAAGCATGCTTTGTACTACCAGTAATAAGCAATTTTATCTTCATCTTCACTGAGGTTATAATTTTTGGAACATATCAGTTTTATTATAACATGGTAATTTTAGAACTCTGTAATACTATTACTGAGAAAAAATGCAAAATATCACTTCCTACAAAGTTTGCATACGCTTTTTAAATGATGTTGTAAGAAACAAAAAACAAGTTATTATCTTATCCATATTAATTCGTTGCAAATAATAATATAATGGTACGCATGCAAGCATATAACTTCATTACACATATTTCGTTTCAGCCATATGTATTGGCTCGTTTATTGCCAGTAAGCATTTCTATTTAGTACAATTCTGCAGCAGTTTATGAATAAAACTGCTAGGAATCATAAATAAATCATATACAACATCGTGATTAACTGTATTTTGTTAACGGTTACTTATATTTAGATGTAATATCTAAATAATTTATATTTAAATTCATTAATTTACATGTAATATATATTTAGTAGATGCAAATTTAAGTATTTGCATGTATCTCTTATTTTTACACCGTTCTTTGAGCATGTTACATGCCAACATCCATAACTGATATTTAGTATGAACTTGATATCTGTACCAGTATGCTAATGTATTCTATAACCTTAGAAATGTATCTCATAGTTTATAAAAAGTTTTGCCTAAAATGCACCTTACACTAAAATAATTTTCTCCTCTTCATTTGAGATGGGTAAAACTGCATATTACGGGCCAGTTTGGTACGTTTTCGAGAAGTCGCCAAATTGGTTATTTTCGCGCGTTTTAAAAAATCACTAACCCATCATATCGCCATATTAGATGGTTGCGAATTTGAATGAATCTTGTAAACACGCAAAAAATTGATCATGTAAACATGTAAAAATATCTAAAACAGAAGTTCACGAAAAACAACGATAAGGTATTTGAAAGTTAATAACTATGTATTTTATGGGATCAACAATATTAAAAACTTTTCATAATATCATATCATTTTTAAGACAGTAGCAAAATGGAGTAAGATGTTTTAACACGAAATTTAAGAAATTGTAATAAGCAATAAATCAGCAGTAAATGATCGGAAAGCATTGATTCATAGTTAAGCTAGTACTTAAAAATAAAAAGAAAGAAGAAGAAAAAGGAAGATAAAATTTAAAATTTCGATCTACTGAAACATGAGTAAACTACTATATAGTAAAAAAACAAAAAGTGGTTAAACAATTTTAACTACATAATTTATATTTTTACAATAAATTTTTATTTACAATAAACAGTAGAAACTCCCATATTTGTTTATATCTACACTAAAATGTAACAATACAATGAAAATGAAATTCAAAATGGAGCGCTCATTTCAACGACATGCTTAACCACATATAATGGACACATACCTTCATTCACACAAATATGTCGCATCTTTCCATTTCATACTATTTTTATACTTAGGACATTCATACATATTCACAATCAAACCATAATTCATGCACCATTCTGTCACACATCTTTCGCCCTTATCATGCAACCGAATCAAATAAGTAAAATCCACACGTTCAACTCTTTCGACGCCAGCCATTTTGCTAAACAATCTACTAGAAGAACAGAGAAATGACAAAAATTCAAAAAGCCCACTTAAATACTATAAACTCTAACCTTAAACCCTAATGATTTTCATGATGCCAAGGGGTTACCAGATTTGGCACGATTACGTTTCATTTGGTGACTGGCCCCTAATCTGCAGTCTAGCCGAGATGATAATTCGAATCATTTTTGATCCATTAACTACTAGCTATACACAGAAATGAGAAAAGTATGTTCAGAGACTGGAGTCTTAACCAAGATGTTATTACAGCTCTGAAGAAAGGGGAAAAAAGTAGAAAATTTTGACTTCAGACGCTTTATTAAAGTATAGGATGCAGTAGAAATGATGTATCATGCATACTTATTTTATCTCAAAGACAAAAATACTTAATTAAATGCCAACTTAAATATTTGCATATGCCTCTGACATATTCATTTATATTTAGAGATGCATTCAGAATTCCATATATAAACACATTTACCTGATAGTTATTTTGTTACAATCAATTAGTGAATATAACTAGTATGACCCATAAATTTTATAATTAATACTCAAAACATTTATAATTTTGTGATTAGCTTGCTACATTAAATATAAAACACAATCTAATACAAGTATTTTGCCCATATATTGATTTTGTGTATTTGCACTATGGTAATTTATATCGTACACATTACTCATTATAGGTAGCTGTTTAGTGTTACACTCTGTATCAGTTAAGTACTTATAATGAAACATGTAATTAACAAAGAGTTATTTCTATTTGTATGGTTAGTTTTATCTTGCATATAATATTAAATACTGTTCTAAATACTCATACACATGTATAAATACTGTGTTTGAACGAGATAACACATTTGCATCTGTGTTATACTACATATCTGTGTATCAATAAATCTGCATGTGTGTTAGAAGACACACTTGTGTGCATTATTTTGAGTATTTGAGGCAGGGATATTTCTTCAGAAAAGCTGACTGCATAGCAAAACTTATTATTTGCAGTGACTGATATATCATTATTAAACTCTCTGATTATTTATGAAATAGAGCAGACAAAATATTTAAACAAATTTTGATACCTTGATATGAAGAAAACCATCTTGGTGCTAATATGTTATTATTATATGAAAAGGTAAAAGTCACTTATTGGGTCGATGGTGGCAGTTTTCAACCTCTTTTTTTACGAAAGATTAGCAATCTAACTAATCATCTTATAAGTTCCCGAATAACAAATGGAAAAAGAATATCAGCAAATGAAAACAAAAATTTTAATTGTTAAATAAGGATTAGATGATACATTAAAAGAATAAAAAATTTACATTCAACTCCAAATCTTTCTGGAATTTTTTCCTGCTACTGTTCTCCCCAAGCATGCAGCAATCTGTTTTGCCTTAAAAAGACATCAGGGATTCAACATATGGCAACATTAGCTATCTACCAAATGCATTTCCTCATCGTTCCCTTTAGAGAGTTTTTGACAAAATTCTGTACTTTTACACTTATGCTTGATGTATTAAAAATAAATTAATAAATAAATCTAAAGCTATTTCACGAAAAGTTAATTTTTAAGAACTTCTATCAAGTTGCACTGGCAACACTCATTCCACTTTTTCAAAATAATCCTTTCAAATGAAAAAGGTATTTAAAACATGCCACTGCAAACTTTCACGATGCAAATTTTAGAATTCTTATATTTAAATACCTCCTTAAATTTAATACATTTATTTCATTAGCTTTTAAGGCTGTAAATAATGATAAAAAACATTTATAGCAGTAGCTGAAAAAAGATTTATTAAATAAAACAAGCACAGTACAACAGATGCCATGTTACTTCAATCAATCCCATGAAATAAAATTAAAACGATCTGACAAAATTATATTCTGTTAAGATCACAATTTTGCCAGATTACAATTCTTATTTCTGTTAGAGGAGCCTTGTTTGCAAACATCAATTGAATATAATTTTACACAGAAGATCTCGAGTTAAAAATAATAAAAGAGGCAATAAAGTACAAAATTTTGCAGATTTTTTCCTTAAGTTGCATTATAAAAGAAATAGTTAACCATGCTCTTCAGTGAATTAGGCTCCTATATGTCTTAAGGTTGACCTTCAAAAATACTCCAAAAACAAAACAGGAAATATAAAACTCTTGCTTTGGTACATGCATATACTGTTAATGGATATAGAAAGCCAGTTTGTCTCTTTGCAAATTTAAAATTATGTTTTCTTCTGGCAATTTAAAAACAAAATGTTTTCTTAAAGATACATTTAGTAAATAACTTTCTTACATTCATAGAAAAAATGTTTTCCAAATGCCTTTTTATATATTTATGCACATGGGATTTTTCTACAGCATGTATACATATGTAAAAATTGATTGAAAGCTTATTGAAGTTGAGATACATATTTACATGCCTGGTCACAGAACTATGTTTAAATTTTGTATTAACATAAAAAGAGCCAAGTTCAATAAGATGCACTTGCAAGCCATAGCATGCACATGGTGATGAAATATTAAATGACTTGTTACATACCTCCTGCACATGGTGTTTCTCTCCAGTGTGAATTAAGTATATGGGTGTTTAAATTACCTTTCTGAGTAAATGACCTGTTACATACCTGACACACATGAGGTTTCTTTCCTGTGTGAATAAGTATATGTTCATTTAAATGACCTTTTAGAGTAAATGACTTGTTACATACCTCACACATATGAGGTTTTTCTCCTGTGTGAATAAGTATATGTTCGTTTAAATGAGATTTTCGAGTAAATGACTTATTACATACTTTACACAAATGAGGTTTCTTTCCTGTGTGAATAAGTATATGTTCGCTTAACTGACATTTTAGAGCAAATGACTTGTTACATACATCACACACACAAGGTTTCTCTCCTGTGTGACTAAGTATATGGTTGTTTAAATATGCTTTTAGAGCAAATGACTTATTACATATCTCACACACATGCGGTTTCTCTCCAGTATGAAGAAGCATATGCTTTTTTAAATCACCTTTTTGAGTAAATGGCTTATTACATACCTCACATACATGAGGTTTCTCTCCTGTGTGAATAAGTTTATGTTTTTTTAAATCACTTTTTCGAGCAAAGGACTTCTTACAAACCTCACACACATGAGGCTTCTCTCCTGTGTGAATGAGTATATGATTTTTTAAACTAAATTTGTAACCAAATGATGTGTTACATATCTCACACACATAAGGTTTCTTTCCTGTGTGAATAAGCATATTCATGTTTAAGATGGTCTTCCATACAAATGAATTCTTAGGTGTTTTTTCTCCTGCATGTATATGCAGATGCTTGTCTTAAAGAACCATACTGTCTAAATGACTTGCTATATACTTCACATACAAGGTTTCTTTTCTGTAGCAATACATATATGATTGTTTAAATAACTCTTCAGTCTAAATGACTTGTTATACACTGCATACACGAGGTTTCTATTTTACGTAATAAGCATGTGAACTTTGAAACTAGAGTTATCGGTAAATGTTTTATTACATACCTCACATTATGATTACATATTATTCTGCATTAAAAAGGAACTGCAGATTTTATTGAGGCTTCTCTGTAAATGACTAGCTCACATACATGAGGTTTCCTGTTGAGTAAGTAAGAATGAGCTCTTTTAAGAAGTTTCTTTCTCCGCATGAAATTTTCCAATATACGTTGTACTCAAATATATTCAAAAAACTGACAGGGTCTCTTTGGAAATATAATCCATAATTTATCATTAATTCATGGCATTCTGGGAGATGTTACAATTCCAGGCGTGAACCTGGAATGTTTAGATTAAACAAAGTAGTTGGTGCACGCACATATGATACTAATACATTTTGAACAGAAGACACATATAAGCTGATTTTCAGAAACACATGTCATGAAAACGAAGTTTGTTTATTTCGGACTAACATAATTTCTTACCTTAGCACTCATAATGCTTAGCTTGTTCATTCATTGTTCCGAATGACATATAAAAGAGTTTAAACCATTCTAAAACTACATCAATTTTGCCAGGAAATATTCATGGCCTACAGGAAAAGAAATACGTGCCGTTACGATATTTTCCGTGTTGTAGAAAAATCTACCACTTATTTCTGCGCAAAGTTAATGGGAATTCGTTGTTGACAGAGTATCTTCATAATCGGAAAGGGGGAAAATAAGGTGGGGGTAAATTGGAGGAATTACGAGATTTTCTGGGAGATACTATATATACGCTTTGATATGAAGATCTGCTGAGACGATTTGGCGTCATCAGTTCATACTTATTTTTGTAATTGTGGTAGAAGGACCGTGGTATGGTATTTATTATTATTGGCAGCACTAAAGTTATATTAAATGGAATGGCAACACTCATTCTTTGTTTATTAAATCACGCAGTATAATCATTATATTCCGTGGGTTAAATATTTTTCTTACAATGTTCGCTTTTATGTGTAGTTTTAGTTGATTGAAGCTACATTTCGGTTCTTCGGGGAACAGTCTTCGTTTCGTCAACTTGGTTCCTTTAAGGAAAGTGGGCGTCATTTCATCATGCCAACGGAAGTAAATATCATGTGAAGTATAGGAGCTAGGTGTCACATATGTAATTATAATTTAGTATTTATGATAACGGTAACTGTAATACATGATAACTGT
>KK122023.1:17651-48419 GCA_000611955.2 Stegodyphus mimosarum | reverse complement strand
TATTATTACAACACAATATTTGATTCCCAAACTTGGAAAGGAACTCAGCGTTAGACACGTATGTTTGTGTTGCACAATGAAGCGTGTGAGTTCATAAGTGCAACCTACTTATCAGAATGTATCTAGAAAAACGAAAATCGTTTTTAAAACTTGACTGTTTCATTTATTTTACAATATGTTAATTATCAGTTTTACTTTTGGTTGTACGCTGCGGAAAAAAAAATGGGACAGTTCTCGACTGACGAAATTCAACTTGAGTTTTTCAAGTCTCAAAAGTGCGACTTGGGATATGTATTAAATTTATATATAGCACTGTCCTAACATAGGTATTTTGGCACAAAATCGGACTTTTTCTGAAATGACGTGCCACCTTTTTTTCCATATTTCGATTCTACAGCTCAAATTATGCCAAACTCCCAAGTTTTGTAAAATTCGCACGAGTAGATTTTAAAAAATTAGCTCTCTAAATTTTAGCTCCTCAGTGTTAATTGAATTAGGTACATATTTATTAATATCTCTTCTTATGAAACGTATTTGATTCTTTCTTTCATATTTCGAAATTTAAGTTCATTACTAATAAAATTCTCCAATTTTTTTATAATTTATTTTTAAAATTTGTATTTTTAAATAGTTTTTATAACTTTTTCGAAAACAATTTTGAATTATAACCTATAAAATTTTGCCACCGTCTTAAAGTAGATGTATTTGTAAGCATACCTGTAAAAAATTAGAGTTTTTTTATTCAAAATTTCCTATTATATACGTGAATTCACATATTGGCGCGTTTTGAAATTTGGCGTCTTTATTATAAGCGATAATAACGAAAATGTGGTTTACACACTCTGTTAAAATTATTTGAAAGTATGAACGGTGACTTTTTTTCAGCCCGTGTACAGTGTAAAACAGGAAAGGAAAATAGGTTCTACAAATTAAATAAAGTTCGCCAGGTGACATATTCTTGGCGCAAACTGAAAAAAATCCTCCAAGATAAATTTTTAAATTTCTTCATTAATTTCTCAGCAAATTTACAAAATTTAATATCTAGGCATAATTTGAGTCGTAGAATCGAAATATGAAAATAAATTGGTATGTTATTTCCGAAAAAGTCCGATTTTTTGTCAAAATACCTATGTTAGGACAATGCTGTATATAAATCTAATATATATCCTAAGACGAGCTTTTGAGACATGAAAAACGCAATTTGAATTTCGTCAATCAGCCCAGTAGAACGGGAGATATAAAACTGTCCCCGCCCCCCTTTTTTCCCCCGCAGTGTACATAGGGGGGTCTTAGGAAACGATTTCGTTTTCAAATATTCTCTGTGATTAGGCAATAATCAGGTCCCAGAGTTTCAAACTTAAGAGCTGCAAATTATTTTATGCTTCGGCTAAATAATTACCTGCAATATTCATTTTCGGAAGTTACTTAGTTAAAGTAATAAACAGATTTAAAAATTGTTCTGTACATTTAATTATCAATCATCTGATTCGATGAAATCGATGAGGAGGATCTGAACGAAAACATAACTATCAATAAATAAAACTTTGATAAATAATAAAATATATTAACAAATTTTAAATCATAAAATATTAGAATAGTCTTTTAAATCAAATACGCTGAAGGGTTAAAATTAATTTTTGGGTTTTCGCAATATTCTCGATGATATGTGACTAAAAATAAAATTCTGTGGTACTAACAGTTATGAATTTTAAATCAAATTGTTAAAAGAAAATTTTTAAGCTAATTGAATGTAATCATTGTTGAACAGGGTGATCCAAAACTTATCCACATTAAATTTTCAAAAATTGTAGAAACTCCAAGATGGATATTAATAGCAAATAGTTTCAATGCATGATAGTGTTACAAGAAATATAGTACTTAAAATTTCATTTCTTGTCATCTTCAAAAAGGCATTGGTCTGGTGCAAGATGGAAATGAGTTTTTCCCAAGCTGATCGAATTTTTATGATTGGGCATTACTTCCCGACGTATTCCCGCGAATAAATTGTTTAAGCGTTTAAAAAAAAACCTTCCCAAATTTTCATAACCTAACAATACAATACATTTCTGCTTGGGAATCTGATTTCGAGACACTGACAACATTCATTATAAGAAATAAAGTAGCTGCCTATGTCTCTGGGGTTTGGACAAAATGGTCAGTCAGAAATAAAATATTGCAGCCAACAGCAAAGAGTCTAAGCAAGATGGCATTGCAGTCAAATTTATGAGTTACAAAATAATGCTCAATCATAAAACTCGTTCTTAGGAAAATCTCATCACCATCTTGCACCAAACAAACGGTTTTTTAAAGCTAACAGCATAAACTGCAACTCAAATTCAAGTGGTATTTAACTTGTAATAACATACATGTGTCATTTCATTGAAACGATTTTTTTATCAAAATACGTTTTGGAATATCAGCAATTTTTGAAAATTTGATAGGCTGGACTTTTGGATCACCCAGTATATCTATACTATTAATCCTTACTTTCCTTTGAATTGCTCCAAGTACTGGGTACTGCACCATTGGCAGAGTACTTAACTACCGCTGAATACTGGCAATTCAACTTAACCCAGGCAAACGGGCTAGCTGCATACTTGGTCCTCCACAACAGCATCCCTGTCCTTGGGCAGACAGTCCTTGTATGCTTCACTGGATTCAAATAACTTAATCTAACCAGCTCTGCGCATTGTTTGCGATATAAAATACTTCACAATCCTCTCAGGACTAAAGACCCATATCACAAAGTTCATCAACTACGTTATTTGGAACTCTAGCACGTAAAACTACCAGAATCCAGCTAATTCTACCTGCTAGACTTCCCGTATAACGTATCTAATGAACTTAGTGATATGGGGTCCCCATTTCATTCCTGTTTCTTGTCTTAGCCTAAGGGGCGCTACTTGAAAGTGCCATACCTACAGATTCGCGTTTCAAATTGTTGCCACCAAATATTGTTCCCCTGTATTATATTTAAAGAAATTAAATAATGAAGAATCTGCATAAATGTATGTATGTTTTTCTCATTGTGATAAAACAACGGTACCTAGAGCTATCAAATTTTGAATAACGTACGTTTCCACCCGAATATGGGCATCTGGAAGCCCAAATTTGGAATTTGTTTCATTATCTATTTCATGTTTTGTAAATCTTTAACGAATATTTGATTAACAAACTCAACGATTTCAAAGTGAGCAATGGCAACACTGTACGAAAGAAAAAAAAAGCATTTTTATCTCGCGAAGACTGTGTATCGATTGTGTTTTACATCGTGCGAGACTGTGTATCGGAAATTCTAAAGATATGTTCACTTTAAAATTATTTTGCAATATTGCTGTTGAATTGAATTTTATAGTTTAAGGACAAAGAACGTGATATTTAATAAATAAAGGTAATTTACGAAACGTTAAAAAAAGTTCCTTTTTCAGACTTTTTTTTTTTAATCCAAAAGGGCTTTGTCCCTGAAAAGACTATTGTTTTCGTTTTGCGATTTTGCGTTGAATCACTCAGAATGTCCGTTTCACTTTTCAGATTGTTGCCAAGAAATATAAATTTCCCTTTATTATATTTGAAGAAATTAAATAATGAAGAATCTGCATAAATGTGTATTTGTTTCCCGCATTGTGATAAAACAACGATACCTAGAGCATCCAAATTTGAATGACGTAATGCTACTACCAATATGGGCATCTGGAAGCCCAAACTTGAAATCTGGAATTTGTTTTATTATCCATTTCATATTTTGTAAAGCTTTAATGAATTTTTTATTAACAAACTCCAGGATTTCAAAGCCAGCAACGGCAACGTTGTACAGAAAAAACATTTTTATCTCCCGCGCGTGAGACTGTGTATCGGAAATTCTAAAAATATGCTCAATTTAAAATTATTTTGCGATATTGCTGTTGAACTGAATTTTATGGCTTATGTGCGAAGAACACGATATTTAATAAATAAAGGTAACACACAAAATGTTTTAAAAAATGCCCCTTTGGACGAAATTTAAAATCTGAAAACCTTTCCGATTTTCTTTCTTTCTTTTTAGTATTGTTTTATTTATTTTTTTTGTGCTTAATATAAATTAACATCTAATTGGTTCAGGTGCCTTCATTAATGGATGTAGAGCGAGAACTTCTTTTTAATTATTATTAGATTATGTGGTATTAAACTATTATTCCTTTTGAATTCATTAATATTTCGAATCCTAAACTTCTTAAAGTTCGGAGCATTTTATTAACAATGATCATCTGACAATCAATCAGTCATGTGTGTTTTCTCCTGTTAGCGTATTCTTCTCAGTCTGTTTTTAATGTGTGTTAAAAATGAAACTCTTGCTTTCTAAAAATGCGATCTGAAAGCTAAGTAAAATATAACTACGTTAGGCCTCCCAACACAGAACAGAAATGAAATTTCCGTTGCAAAGATAAATTCGCATACCATTTCCGCTTTTACTCATTATTTTATGGGTCATCAAACCCTCATAACTGGTTCGGAACATCAAACAAAAGAAAATGAAAACAAATATATGAGCCTTAGATTTCACGTGGGCGCTTTTATTGTTTTTGCTCTATTTCGTTTTGTAATGACTCGTACAGGTACTCTTATTACTTTCAAACATAACGCACAGAAAGAAATCCTCATCTGCTGAAAGTGCCACAATTTTTCTTCGCAGATGAAAGAGGATTTCTAGAAAATAATTTACTCTTTCTTATGCTTTAAATGAGAAATAATGTTTGTCTTTAAGTTTGTTTCTCTACTTTCGGTTATTTTTAATACACTACATTTTATTCGCTGTTACCCAGTGGCAACAGCTCGATATTCTTCTTTTTAAATGTAGTAAATCCAGTTATTTTATATTTCTGCTATGCTGCTGACGATTCAAGGTGAATTTTTCAAAGCTTGCATAGTTTGCGTCATCGATGCTTTTTAATTTTATAAAGCAAATATATTGACTGAATATATCAGTTAGAATTATAAAATGACCTTTAAGATTTTGAGGATTTAAGCGAGAAGAAAGTTTTGGTAAATCAGAGGAATGCTATGAATAAAATTGTGTGCTATGAATAAAATTGTGTCTACTTACATCCAGAATAACTAATAAATGCTTGTTTTCCGTACATATTAAATAATTGCTTGAACTTCGGAATTTTCCTGCTATTTTTTAATTTCTGTTAAAATTTTCAGACTATTTTTGCATTTAAATAATTTTAAACTGCTTTTCGCTAGAACTTGGGTAAAATTACTTTGCAGAGCAACTCTATTGCAACATCCAAATTAGAGGATTCGACTTTATATGACTGTAAGTTATAGTTTGCTTCATAGATGCTTTTAATTTTATAAAGCGAATATATTTACTGAATATATCTGTTAGAGTTATAAAATGGCCTTAACATTTTGAGGATTTAAGCAAGAAGAAATTTTTGGTAAATCACAGGAATATATACAATTGTGTTACATTCATGTGATTATCTACTTACACCAGAATAACTAATAAATGCTTGTTTTCCGTACATATTAAATAAACGCTTGAACTTTGGAATTTTCCTATTATTTTTAATTTCTGTTAAAATTTTTAAACTGCTTTTACAATTAAATAATTTCAAGTTGCTTTCGGCTAGAACTTGGGAAAAATATTCTACAGAGAAATTCCATTGCAACATCCAAACTAGAAAATTGGACTTTATATGACTATAATATCGGCTAGATTCCCGGATTGAGAGTAAAAGCAGTTTAACGAAGTTACAGTCGTCCTCTTTCCGCCTGGGGGATGACTGTAAATACTGGCAGACAATTTCGATGCCGAAATATGAAGAAATTCAACATAACTACAACGTAATGGATAAAAACAAACATCTTATACCAAAATAATAATAATAATAAGGGTGGACAGTTCTATAACTCTCGTTTCTACTGAGCCGATTGACGAAATTTAACTTCCGTTTTTCATGTCTCGATAGGTCAACTTCGGATATACATTACATTTATATATAGCATTTTTCTAACATAGGTAAATTGACATAAAATCGAACTTTTTCTAAAATGACATGCATATTTTTTTCTATATTTCGTGAGCCTCTGTGCTCAAAATGTGGTGTATATTAACAGTCCGTCACCTTTTAATTGAATGTCCATCTTTTAATAGTATTCGTCAGAAATATTTTAACAGCTGTGACTTACCTCTCGACGATTTAATTGGAAGAGAAGTCAATCGTAATTTATTTTACTATTTAAAAGATATTGGTGTTTATCACCTCATCTGAACTGATTTTAATTTTGTATGTTAGTTTCAACACTTGTGATTTTAGCTGATTTTATATGACCTCATGCCCTGGATGTTGTACATTTCTTTAACTACTTGTTTAATTCATAGCTATTTTAATTTCACTGCCTTTTGTATCACTTTATATCTCATTACCTTGTGTTTGGCACGGTATAACCATTTCTGGTTTTGCTCCAAAAAGTTTCATTCACCACCACCACCATCTATACTTCGATTCTACAACTTAAATTATGCCAAAATGCCAAATTTTTGCCTAGGTTCGATTCCAGACTAGCTACATGGACGCTTTCGTCGTTTTTCCCATGCGTAACGCGTATTATAAGCCAGTTTCCCTGAGAAAGTCCTCCACGGGTGCATCCCTCCCCTTGGATAGCCCTAGGGTGCTTTGCCATAATCAACCCAAAACCTCGTTAGCATATTTAGTACATTGCATTATATGTGGATGTGGAGAATATAGACTGGATTCTCTGAAGATTCTTTAATAATTTGCAACTGATATGCATGTTGAGATAAAATAGAATAACATAGAAAGCGTATGGTGTATCATCTTTAAAATGTGAAAAAATTTAATTTTACTTAATTTTAGAAAAATGTGGTTTGTATTTTGAGAGACTAACATATGCAAGATCTGTCGAAAGTAATGTACCCATTTTTTTAAAGAAATTTATTCAACCGATTTGTACAATTGCTCAACATTCTTCGAAATGCATCCCTCCTGCTTTCCTGGAAGTCCTCATAGGGATGTCCTTTAGTAACCTCTTCGTAGCCGCCTTGATGTTCTCCAGGGTCCCCAAATGCTTTCCTTTGAGGGATTTTTTTTAATCGTTGGGGACAAATCAGTTGAAGCAAAAGTCTCTGGCGGCATTTTCTCAAGTTTGAAACAAAACTTTGCCTATCGCTGCTCGAGAGTTTTTTCCGTCTTGATTTCGACCGAGAACTCATACAAGGGTTCACTGAAACAGGGACTGAGATTCTCCAGGAGTTCCGAGCCGACCGGCGCTAGTCGCGCTATGTTCTCAAGACTCCACCCCCTTCCATGCAAGCCGCAACGCTGTGCGAGTCGTGGCAGAAGAAAATGGGGCGCATTACTTTCGCGACAGACCTACTGCAGTTCCCGATCAAGAAAAGAACTGCTGATTGAAAAAGCAAAGTCGTATTTTCTTCTTAGTCATTTTCCCTCAAAATGAATGCAGTATTTCCCAAAAGTAACGTCAATTTACCCCTAAATCAATTCCAAAATTTTATACCTGATTAACTGATAATTCCCCCCAAAAGCATTCTGGTAGAAAATGGATAATCATTCACCTGTCAATATCAGAATATTCATCCTCCAGCTGTGGTCGTTCTATGAGGTCGTTCAATTCACTTCTTTTCCACCTTTTCGGGAAAACCAAATTACTTCTTGTAATCATAAGGATCTGGCGATGACGAAAACTTCTCTCTGTAATCTAAAAAAAAAAAAAAAAAATTTAAGAAAAAAAAAAAAAAAAAACATAGCACAAACAAAAATTGATAAATAATTCGAAGTAATTTCTTAGAAAGAAACGAAATTTCGCAGACGTTGGTTGTAGACAGAAATGTCCAAAACAAAAGTTTTTGAATGACACATTCTAGGTTTGGCATTTATAGAATGTCTTTTTTTAATAAATACGAAATGTAAATAAAACACAGAATGTTTCACTTTCATCCGACAAAAATTGGCTCAGATATTTAGTTTTTAAAAGTTGCGATTTTTACGGATTTTACGAGGACAGAAAATCGAGTTTATAATCTCATTTGAGGGGTCGGTTAAAAAACAATTTAAGATAAATCGAGGTTGTTTTTAGTTTTACTTAAGATCATTCAATGATTTTCCGGCTTACGAATGTGTAATATTCTTTAATTTATAATTTTATCACATTCAGTATATCGAAATCGTTTCCATGCAAGTAATTTATAACTTTTTTAATATTAAAAATACATTAAAAATATTCACATTTAGTTTTATTGGATAAGGAACATAATTTAGTAGTCATAAAAAACTTATTAAAGCAGAAATATTTTTAGGCCAAAGGACGTTAGCCCAGAAGGGCTATTAATTTCCTTTTGGCATTTTACGTTAGTTCACTATAAATGTCGGTTCACTTTTCAAATTGTTACCACCAAATATTAGAGTACCGCATTATATTAAAAGAAAATTAAATAATGAAGAATCTGCATGAATGTATGTATGTATCTTGTGCTGCTATGTTAAAAAAACAATGGTACCTAGACATATTCAATTTTGAATAACGTAATCCTCCACTAGAATATGGGGATCTGGAACCCCGAACTTGGAATTTGTTTTATTATCTATTTCATATTTTGTAAAACTTTAACGGATTTTTTAATAAGAAACTCAACAATTTCTTCAAAGCGAGCAATGGCAACACTGTACAAAAAAAAACTTTTTATTTCCAGCGCGCGAGACTGTGTATCGGAAATTCTAAAGAAATGCTCATTTTAAAATTATTTTGCGATATTGCTCTTGAACTGAATTTTATGATTTAAGTGCGAAAAACATGATACTTAATAAATAAAGGTAACACACAAAACGTTAGAAAACGCCATCTGAAAGCTTTCAGATTTTTTCTCTTCTTCTTCCTTTTTTTTTTTTTTTTTTTTTTTTTAATTTTAATTTATACAAATAATATTACTTGTTAGCTATGCACTAATACTGAAGTTTGTCAGTGCTTTCTAAGACAGAATCTCTCTAAGATTTTTTAAATAACATATCCTTTTTCAAGAATCAATACTTTTCACGATAATAAGCTTCGAAATGCTTGACTAAATCTGTTAATACCAGAAACATCTTTCTAATCTGATGTTTTACATTTAGTTACATACAGATGTAAACATTTATGTCGTCAGTTTTTTATAGTACCTAAATATTATGTCAGACTTTAAAATTAGGTATCTTGGTCAGTTTTTGTGGTACACAAACACCCCTTTTGTATTTTATTTTTGATCATGAGAGTAAAAATTACTACAAATAAGAAAAAAAAATAAGAGAACGTATAAAAAGTTAGATTTCATAATTTTGAAAAATAGTTTTTTTTTAATTTGAAAAACCCAAACATGATTATTTTGTGCCATTTAAAACTTTTTTGTAATGGAAGTATAAGTCTACGACCAATTGTTGGTAAACCGAAGGCCGAGTAAGCATGATGTACATGTCGAGAAAAGTGTATTTTCATCTTCAGCTTATTTTAACTGCAGCAAAAATATTCTAAATATCAGAAATACATCTCTTAGATTAGTTATTTCAATAAATAAAACGCAATGAAATAAAATGGTGTATGTTAAAAACTTTTAATTGGAAATACTTATTTTGAAAACAAAAACACAATGCATTTAATACTACAATGTAATAAAATAATACAAATACAATGCATTTAATTTAACAGTATCCAATAGGCTATGTTTGTTTCCTGCACAAAATTGTTTGGCGCGTATTGTTACAAAATAGCAAAGATCTAAAGAAATATTTTGGGCGAATGCAGTACAAGGTACTATAGCATACATTCCTTAGGAGTTCTTTGTTTCGGAATTATTTTATTCTTTCAAACTGCCTGAGTCAAAATTTTAATTTCCGTGAGCACATGGCTACAAAAAAAATATTCTTAAAAGAAATCAAACCTTTACAAGCATTAAATATATCTTAAAACATTTAATTTAATAATTTAGTTTTTAAACCAGTCCCATTTTTTATTCTTTAAATCATTTTATAAAGCATAAGTAAATATTCCAATGTGAGAAAACGGAAAAATTAATCATTCTGAAAGGAACATTTTCAACTTAGATGAAAGAGAGCGGTTGCGTGTTTTTCCCGGTGTGTTGTAATATAATTACAGGTAATTTCCGTCTCTGTTAAATGGCGTGCAGACACATGGGCTGTGCTGAAGTGTGCAAATTATGACGTTGAAAACATCTTTTGTTAACTGCACATATGATGCAAAGGTTAATTAAAAACTTTCAGTTAGGCATAGAATGAATTACATAAATTACAGATAATCAAAACGTTTGAAAGTGCATAAATAATTAAGAAGCATGTGCATTATATATTTCTTTCAATTCTTTTACCTAAGCAGTGAAAAGTTGGAAATAGGCATCCGGAAAATAATTTCTCGGGACAAGAGGGAAAATTGGTGACAAATAATTACGTTAAAAATTTTTTATAAAACTATACATCTTACGAAGGGGATAACAAAATAAAGTTTTGCATCAATATACACATATACTGTACGCATTTGCACGTATACTATACGTGCATCAATACAAAAACTCTAAAACTAAACTAAACTCGGCGGCTCAAACAGCCCTTAAGCGACGTTCATACTGGGACATATCGGAGCTAGGAAATATAATGGACACAACAAACACAGCGGATTAGCTAGAGAAAACCAGTTTTTTGTCACTACGAACCCAGCTGAAAAATCTGAACTTCACGCAAAACAGAGCTAGTCGACACATGGAACCAACCAATCAGATGAGTATTTCAGATCATCATCAGAAGCGCGCGAAGTTAAATAAACAACATGGCTGACGATATGAGCGATTGATCTGATTTAAAGTGAGGACGAGTATACGGCTTGATGGCCTTTACTCCACAGTTATTAAACCCTATACAGAAATTCATTTTAAAAATCTTAAAATCCACTTTAAAATAAATCCACTTTAAAATTATTTTAAAGTGGTGCTTGATCATGAGAAGTCCAAATCTTGGCAGTCGCTGAATTTCGGCAATTAGACTACCCTCATATCTTACGCAATAAGATACAAAAAATAAAGAAGCATCTTATCCACTATACAACGATAGATTAAAATTAAAGGTATCCTCCTCAGAAGATTTTGCCGATATTTTCCCAGCAATTAAAGATCCTAAAATTTTTAATTCACTTCAAAATATATCTACATTAGCACAGAAAATTAAAGAAACGCAGAATATCCATCAAAAACGAATTCTTGCATTCAGAGCATCGGAATTTATTCGCAAAAACCGGCTAAGAAGTGTTAACTGACCGGATAAAGCCATCAAGCTATAGACTTCCAGAACGGGAGTTCGAGCCTTGCTCGTACTTTTTTTTTTTTCACTAAGCGCCATTTTTGGCCAGGCCATTATGGGTATTCTGCGTTTCTTTAATTTCCTGTGCTAATGTAGATATATTTTGATGTAAATTAAAAATTTTAGGATCTTTGAATATCGCCAAAACCTTCTGAGGAGGATAATTTTAATTTTAATTTATCGCTGTATAATGGATAATATGTTTCTTTATTTTTTTGTATCACGTTGTTTCGTAAGATATGAGAGAAAATTGTAGTCTAATTGCCGAAATCCAGCGACATCTCGTTATATGGGATAGTCGATTTAAGGACTACAAAAATACAGTTAGAATGCGCTTGGATGATGATTTCAGATCGTCTTGATCGAAATAGTAAGTAATTTTCTTTTCCATTTAATACTATTTTTGTGTTTAGATTTTGAATCCGAGAATTAAATTACTGATATCAATGATCTCAGATAAATATTAATTGTATTATAAAATTAGCAATGGAATTAAAAATAGTGAAAGCAAAGCATAGACAAAAGCGTTAATGTAATATTTTTCTTTCTTCTAAATTTTTCTCATCATAAAAAAAAGGTACTGTTTATTACCTCAAGTAATAAAACGAATCACATCAACTTTATAAAGTCGCTTATCATTTGGAATGAAAATAATGATAATAATAATTAAATAACAACAATAACACATAATAATGAAACATGTTTTTATTTTTCTAAATAATTTTTGATGATTTGAAACCTGAGTTCTCAGGATTCCTCTGAGAAGAAAACTCAGCAACAAAATGCATTTTAGTTGTTTTCTGCTCTCCATACGTTTCGGTCGAACCATTTAAAAAAAAATCGCTCAGTTTCCGCTGTATCGATCAAAGATTCACGGCGGAAGTCTGTCTCCTACGAAATGTAAACAAATGAAAGCGCGCACGATCTTCTACTTCCCTATTGGCTGTCGCTAGTAATCGTTCCCAGTAAGTGTGAATGAGCTAGGTTAGTTAGAGCGGTGTTCCACGCGTCGCTTAGCTCCAATAGCGTCGTTGAGTATCAAGTGTTAACGGCCCTTTAGAGAGCCATGGCCAGCAGTGCCCTGATATCTGCTTTCCAAACCATAGGCCCCCGGGGTGCTTGTGCATCTTTGCCTGGACAAGTGCTCAGCCTGTCGCAGGACAACCGGTGTTTAACTCTTTGACGATCAAACCGCCCCACACGGCCCTTCATTGAGGCGACCATAACCGCCCCAAAACGGCCGAAATTGCGATCTTGTTTTCTTCCCTTCCTTAAGGTATGCAGTAGCAGGTGCATTTTCCCCATATGCATTGTATCGGTTTACTGCAGACAGCTTGTCTTAAGAGGTTTAATAGTGGTTTCTTATCTTTAGGTTGCACGTAGCATTTCGTTGTTGATTCTCTGATCTTCAGAATAGTTTAAGATCTTCAGAATAGGTTTATAAAGAATGGGATCAAAGGCTAATGGAATCTTTGTTGATGGAATCTTTTTTAGAGCGTAGAAAGGAATGTCATTCGAAATTTTCCCACCTATTTCTGTGTTAATGGACGGGGAGGGGAGGAAATAGCTGTGAAACTGGAAAAATATTTCGGGCGGTTCGGTATTTTAAGGATATATAAGTTAGCGAAGGGTTTGGATTTCAAACAGTTAAATCACCAATCGACCTTGGTACTTATTTTATCGACCCACCCCCAAGGGAGGAAAGGCCGAATCAGCCTTGCCCAGCCCGAGGATCGAATCCCGGACTGTGGTTCTGCTGTGCAACGCGCTAGCCACTGCGCCATCCGGCCTCATCAGTGTAAAAACACTTTTTTATTCGACAGGGGGGATGTACCCCATTTATTCCCCCGCGAGCGCTTATTGTTTCACATATAAAAAAAATTACCTCATATCAAATGACAACATATCTAACTGAAGACCTTATCTTTTATGAAAAGCCAGTACTTCCTTCTTGAACCTCTAGCAACCATTTTGATTTTTTTTTCCAATTTAAAAACCAAAAAACGTCTTTTTAATGACGAGCTCGAAGGTGTGTTACACGTTTATAAATTACTGGAACACTTTCAATTCTAAATGTGCGAAGAAATAGGATATTGGTGGTTCTCCCTAGCTGTGAAATACACAGGTGGATGGCAGTAATTTTTAGACTTAGTAATGTGTACTGATCAATGTCTAGCGCATTAAAAGTTGTAGAATTCAGCTGGTTAAAGCTGCTGAAAAGCTCCTTGTCTTCCTTTCATGGTTGAAAATTAGAGATAAAGAGATTCTTTCAACGTAAATGGAAAAGGATTATATTTTAATTTTGTGACCAAATAAGACTTAAAGCTCACATAAGAAAGTCATGAAAGAAAACTGAGCAAATAACTTCTCACTGCAAAATTATAATAGCTAATTCTTTTTGTAATAGTTAATTCTTTTTGCAGTAAGGTACTTCCGAAGTATGGGCCACTGTTTAATGGGTAATGAAAATTCCTTCTGTTTTCATATTAGGATAAGTATTAATCTTATCGTTCTGTATCTGTAAGAGTCGTCACACATACGTAAATGACCAAATCATATCAAGTTTACACAAAATTAACTTCAGTTATACCAGATAATGTGCTTCCCCAAATAACAGAAGACTCGGGTTAAAACGAAAGCCGTGACCTTTTTGGATTAATATTTAATCCCATAAAGAACAGTGGAAAAGTGAAGAAAAATTTCTAGTGACGTTTGTGGTACATTTTTTTGTACATAATATGTGCAATTTTTTATACATATTGCGTGCAATATGGCATATAATGTATGTAAAAATTACGTATATTTAAAAATAAAATTTATGTATTATGTGCGATATTGCACATAATATGCGCAATAATAATTCACATATATAATAATATATGCTATAATATGTGGACATATTAATAATAATATAATAATATTACTATTAACGGAATATTAATAATAATATTATTAATATTAATAATACTGTTATTAATATAACACCAATAAAACGAAATCTGATGTGTACACCACATGACTTCCTTGTACGGAATATTGAGTTATATGCATTTTTTTCTTGCATTTCATTTAAACTTATTGCATTAAACTAAATCTACTTCGTCGATAGCGCATAAACCACAATAGAATAAATATAAATGCACTCCTTAATTCCCTATATTTGTTTACCATAGCGACACTCTGGCTCTAGGTTCACTTAACAGCGTTACATCCATTCATTTTATAACTCAGAATGCACAAAAAATTATATCATCTGAAGAATTATCTAATCGTTGCTACGTGTTCTATTCAAATACTGTAATAAATCTAAAACGATGTATAAAAGAAATTAAACAAACAAACCAAAAAAAAACCCAGTTTTTCGCAGACGATTTAGTATTTCTCATTCAACTGATCCAGTTCTCACTTCGCGACAAAAATACATGAAACCTCAAAATATCGATATTAAAAATTACGAAGTAAATCTTAAACACTTATTTCCTCGAATAAATTTCAGAATGGATTAAGCATGATTTAATTCCCAATAAGAAAAGAAGGCGTTATCTTTGTTGATGAGAAGCTTAGTTTCTCTAGATTGGCAACAAATCCACTATTCTGGTAAGTTTCAAATGTAAACATAATATGGCTGTTATGCTAAAAATAATTAGGCTTAGCCGCATTTAAACAGCTTTTAAACTGTTGATAATTCTATAAATCCTGCATGCAGATTTATTTACTAAAGGCATAAAGACCTTAACCGAAAGATAAGAACAACATAATTCAATCATTTGTAAAGCAAAAGATGCACAATTTACAAACATATAAGAATAAAGAAACTGAGGTCACTGAGCCGAGTAAAAGAGTGGATATATATATACATTTATTTATATACTTTTGTGCTACTGATTGCAACTAAAATAGGAAGTGCACATCTGCATGTTATAACAGTCCTATGTACACGATTTCAACGTTCTAAGGCTATTCGTATTTGAGTTATTGTAGAAACACCCATGCATACGTACGCACGTGCAGACGCCAAGAAAAATTCTCTTCAGAATTCATTTTAAATCAGTTTTATAATTTTATTGGGGTAAAAAAACTGCTTTATTTTGTTCCTAGGTACGGATGTCAAGCAAAAACATCGTTAAATTGCATTCAATAGCGGTGAAAACAAGTATTTTCGTTGAAATATGATACCCGAAATTTTTTTTGATTACAATATTTTCTTCGATCAAGGAAGTAAATATCTCAAGGCCCTTAAGACTTCAGAGTCTGAAAACCTGAAAGATGTGTAACTCATGATCCACAAGAGTGTGGAATGATATTTGCAATTAAATACTCCACTGTTCGCTTCTAAAATGGAAGCTTGAAATGAAATTTCTGGTCTCAAAACCTCAGAAACTGAAATTTTTCACGTGACTCATGATCCAAAGGATATCATGTACTTTGCTATAAAATAACCATTTCTAAGGATTTTGATCCTATAAATTTTTAAGCACAAATTTTTTAACGCATCTGTCTCATTTTGAGGGTAATTTCTTGTTTATTTCCATTCTTAAATTTTGAAATTAAAAAACAGGACTTCTCAATTTAATACACAAGAAGAAATTATCTTTAATGGAAATAGTTAATATTTTCAAGGGTAGTATGATAGTACGTTATCATAATATTTTCTTCTACGTTGAAATTAAGAAACAGCAACAATTCAATTTAATATTACATGTTATGGTTTAAACCATCCTCATAAAATGGCCTTTATAGCTCTTTGTTTCAAGAAGATTCGTCGTTTGCCGCAGCATTTTTCCTAGTCATCGCAGAACCAAAATATTTGCAGGTGTATTTTGCTTTCTTTTGTTTCGATGTCTCTTAGACCACCTGCATGCTAAATATTGCGTAGGTTTTCTGCGCGCTAGAATGAAGAATTCACCACAACACTCTTTTGAAACAAGTCTATTGCCCTGTAACGATAAGATCTGGTAATGTATAATATCTGTTAATGGTTCGGTTATCTGTAATATCGGTTAGGCGGTTTAGCTATGCATGCATACGGGGGGGGAAGAAAAAAAATCTATGATAGTTTCAAGTTATAGTAGTCAGAAGAATGACTGCAGAACGATGCCGCAGATAGTAGTCAGAAATATTTTTTAAATGTTTTCTTAGTCATGTCTGTATCTTTTAAGAAAGTTCCTAGATTACTAAAAAACTGGTTGAAATAAACCCTAATGAAAATGAAAGATTTCAAATATTTCAATAATGCATCATCTCCTTATTTTCTATACATTTAAAATGTAGATTCTATTAATGTAGCACCTGGAATGACAATATTACAATTCATATGAAAAATTGAAGGATTATGTGCTGAGGTATATAACACATAATTCAAACTGTTCTTCATTAATCACCTAAGTCCACCAGTGGCTAAGCGGTAAAGTCGCTGAATACTGGCAATTCGGTCCGTATCCCCTTAACGGGTTGGCTGCATAGGCATCTCGTGGCTTTCCCAGTGTGGAACATGTATACGAACCACTGACCCTTAAAAGTTCCTCCACGTAGGCATGCGTTCCCTTAGGCAGATAGCCCTCGAGGCATTGCCATAATCACATAAACCATTAATTAAATAACTCATGAAACTTCTCGCAAAAATTATCAATTTATAAGGTATTTTTCCCGCCTTCTTAGCATGCCATCGTGTTGTAATGACCAGCACACTCGGCGCGTATTCGAGAGGTTAGAGTCCAGGGTAGGGCATTGCTCATTTTTCATGCCTTCTGCTGATATTAACCTAATATCTCTACAGTGGCGCCCGAACTAAAAAAAGGTGGAGGAGGATGATTCTCCACCACTAGGATTTGACGATTGGATCCTCTAATCCCCAGTCGCCCTTTAAGAGGGGAAGTATATGCGTTATTTCTCCCGCCTTCTTATCATGCCTTCGTGGTGTAATGACCAGCACATTCGGCGCGTATTCGAGAGGTCCGGTAAAAAAGTTAGTAAAAAACTGACTATTGATATATTGAACTAAAAGACTGAAAAAAAAACAGAAAAATGCATGCCGAAACTGCATCAAGAATTATAAATGTATACTACTATGCTGCGTTTAAAATTTTTGTAATTTTGTTTTTGAATTGTATATGAAATAAGTGCAAAGAAAATGATACTCAATAATAAAACTAAAAACAACCCTTCCCCAACCAAAAATAGAATAAATAAATAAATAAAGAAATAAATAAAATTAAAAAAAACTCTGCTTTTAAATTACGTCCAGAGGTTTTTCCTTAACATTTTGTACGTTACCTATATTTATTAAATATGATATTCTTCGCCCTTAAACCATAAAATTCAGTTCAAGAGCAATATCGCAAAATAATTTTAAAATGAGCATATCTTTAGAATTTCCGCTACGCAGTTCCGCGCGCTGAAAAAGTTTCCCCCTCCCCCATCCGTTGAGTATTTCCATTGCTCACTTTTTAAATCGTTGAGTTTGTTCATCAAAAATTCGTTAAAGTTTTACAAAATATGAAATAGATAATAAAACAAATTCCAAATTTGGGCTTCCAGATGCGCATATTCGGATGGAAGCGTAAGTTATTCAAAATTGGCTTGCTCTAGGTACCGTTGTTTTATCACAATGCGAGAAATGTACACACATTTGTGCAGATTCTTCATTACTTAATTTCTTTAAATATAATACAGGGCTATAAGATTTGGTTGTAACAATTTGGAAAGTGGTACAGCCGTTTATAGTGAATCAACGCAAAATCGCAAAACGAAAACAATAGTCCTTCAGGGACAAAGTCCCAATGGACTAAAAAAAGTAGTAGTAAATTAGTAGGAGTAAAGAGGTTAACACATCTAGCGACGGGCCCTGCTACTTTTCTAAGAAAAGAGATTCTAATAGCACTGGTTTAAGCGAGAGGATTCCTAAAAAAACAGCTCCGCTGGAAGTGAAGCCCCGCATAGCTACGGAAACGATGTACCGGCTACGCGGGATTTTTTTAAACCTCACCGATAATGTTTCGTCTGCAGCTCTGTCCCGAATGCAGATCAACCAATCAAACGAAAGTTGTGCTTCTGAAGGATCACGTGATCCCATTCTGAGCGATAATCGATTACTGTTTGGCGTTCAAGTCTTTGCAGTAAATGAAAATAGAAACCTAGCTACGTAGGTTTCGTGGAAATGTGCGGGTTCTTAAAATTCAACCTTTGGATGTCCTCGTAGAGGAAACATATGTGATAGGGACATAAGTGTAACAGCAAACTGTTAGATTGCGAGCTCAGCGAGAGCGTCAAAAATCTTAACAAAACCTTAAACGACCGTTAAAATCTGAAACCTCTCACATTTTTTTTTTTTAATAATATAAATGTCTAATCATATTGTGAGGCGCACTTTTTCTTGATAATGTGATGCAACTTATAACCTCTTTGAACCAAAATCAACTCAGGGCAGCCACGTATATGAAACGATTTCGTTTCCCTCCTCTTCTTTGCCTTATAATAACTTGATATTTATAACATAGGTTTTTAAGGCAACATGATGCTTCCGCAGAACTTCGATGAATCTGCTGGAGGATTCAGAATGATTGATCCCATTTCAGACTATCTATTTCTGAAATTTACGTTCTGAACGTGATAAGAATGCAGGAGTAAAAGGAAAAACAAATTTTACTCATAAACATTCTATACAATTTCATTTAATGGCATGACTAATATACAGAAAAGAAAATATTTAAAATTCTTGCCATTGTTTCTGCTCAGATATCTTTTCTCACAGTCTTCGCAACAATAACAAAGGAATTTTTTAAGCTTACATACATTTTGTGGTAAAACGTGGAGTGGCTTTCAAACAATATTCTCAATATGTATTCAAAGGTCGCTTAGGGATCTAAAAAGCTAGCTGTGGAATGCCAAACGTTGCGGTCTATTGCTACTCATCCAATGACTAGACAGCATTTCATTTTTAAAAAATCTGATGTGTACACCACATGACTAAAGGCAATTTGCCCCGTAGGACTATTAATTTCGTTTTCTTATTTTGCGTTGAAAACTATAAACGTAGAATCACTTTTCTAATTGTTGCCACCAAATATTTAGAACCCTGTATTTAATTTAAAGAAATCAATTAATGAAGAATCTGCATAAATATATGTATGTTTCTCGCGTTGTAATAAAACAATGGTACCTAAAGCCATCCAATTTTGAATAACGTACGCTTCCACCCGAATATGGGCATCTGGAAGCCCAAATTTGGGAATTTGTTTTATTATCTATTTCATATTTTAGAAAAATTAAATGAATTTTTGATGAACAAACAACGATTTAAAAGCGAGCAATGGTAAATTCTACTGGGGAAAAAAACCTTTTTATTTCAGGCGCGCGGAACTGTGTATCCCAAATTCTAGATATGCCAATTTTGAATTATTTTGCGATATTGCTTTTGAACTGAATTTTATGGTTTAAGTGCGAAGAGCATATTTAATAAATAAAGGTAACACACAAAACATTAAAAAAACGCCCCTTCTTTGGTAAACTTTTCAGTTTTTTTTTTTTTTTTCAGAATAAAATATTTCCAAACATATTCCTGAAATATTTTGAACATAGGACCATGCATTAGGTTAAGGAGCCTCTCTTTTACGAATAATTAAGTTTACTGAATTCATTTAAGTAAACATTATAAAAACTGGTAAGTTACTTTTGCGACTTTGACTGTTTTTACGGTTGTTTGCTAATTATCCTATTGTTTATATAACTATAACTTCTCTCTTTTAATAAATATTCCTGCTTAGAAATTCCAGGCGCTCGAAAAATTTCTTGCCCACCTTAATTCTCATTCTATCTTGTGTGAACAGACTATTTATTTGAAGCGAAAATCATCAAACCGTTGAACAGAAACTGAATATGTATCTAATGATACAGCACGGCTTAGTGAAAGGGTTTCTTTTATCGTGGAACAATGAATTCTGAAATTATTATTTTAGGAGCAATTACATGTTCAAGGTTACTATCTCGATAACGAGCTATATTATGCCGTTGTTCTATGAACGAAAATTATTCTTTTGGCTACTTGCCAAGTAAATGAGAGAAATATTTTCTCTTGAATTGGACTGGCAAAAAGAAGTACGGGTACTGCAATTCTCTTTGTTCAGCATGCAGATTTAAGCTGTAGGTTTTCTAAATTATGCAATATTTTTTTACTGGATCTGCCTGTAAATATTCGAAAATTTATTTTTACTGGTTTCTGGGATTATGAGAATGGTTGTAGGATTTCAAAAAACAACTTTGCATGTTTAGATATCTAAAAATTAATCAATTTATGAGAGGATGAACCAACACCATATTCATGTTCCATGAACAGAGTGAAACAGCAGCAAACTTTGAAACAACAGCAAAATGCTCATCTTCCTTTAAAATATGAATCTTTTAGACAGTAGTAATCTTTCAAACAGAACCATCTTTTAGTACGTCTTCGACATTTTATTTAAAATATCAACATTAACAATATAAAAGTGATTTTTCTATGTGTAACTATGTTTATTTTTCTATGTGTTTCTATGTGTTTGTTTAACTTAATGTTTTAAACACAAAGTTTTCGTGTTCTTCACTTCTGAAATCTCTTCTGTTAATACTAAAAACGACATTAGTAACATTCCATTTCTTTTCTCTTCTTTCAGGGGTTTTTCGTATTTTTAATTTAAGTTATCGTATGGGAAGGAGTAATGCAGAGAAACTTCAGCTTACAACAACTTCAATGGAATGGAAGGAGAACATGCTCAAAACAGAAAAACAATTAAACAGGAAAATGGTTATCCATTTTCCGAATAATTGAAATAAATAACATTTCTTATTATCAGCAAGAACATATAAAAAAACTACTTTTAAACAAAAAAAGTCGCAAATTTTTCTCTGCTTCTAGGAAGAATTCTCTATCGGTGGGAAATATGACTTTTCGAAACTGAAAATGCTCACGTTCCACATCACTTCCGTCTAACATACACTACTATACGATGGCTATTAGTTACTAACTAAATACAGTCAACTTCATTCCAGAGAAGAACATTATTAATGTACATTAACACAAAACGCATGTCTCCTTCAAATAATAGCCCACCAGCGGCCTAGCGGTAAAGTCGCTGAACACTGGTAGTTCAGTCCGAGGTTCGAATCCCATGAACGGGCTGGCTGCATAGGCGCTTTCGTAGTTTCCCCTGTGTATAACGTGTATACAAGACAGTTTCCTCTAGAAAGTCTATCTTTCTAGAGGAAAGGCATCCCATCCCTTAGGCATCTCATCCCTTAGGCAGATAGCCCTCGAGGCTTTGCCCTTATCACATACACCCAAAAACAGGAAACCCTCAAAGAATATAATTCCATGATTTTTATTTAGAGTTTGATACGACAATGTTCCTTTCCAGGCCACTCAGTATAAAATATTTCCACTTCAAGGTACACAAGAATAGCTCATCTCTTTTTTTTAGCCCCGAAGGGCTATTTTTCTAATGTCGTTTTGCCATTTTGCGTTGATTCACTATAAACGCGAATCACTTTTCAAGTTATTACCACTAAATATTAGCGTCCTATATTATATTTACAGAAATTAAATAATGAAGAATCTGCATAAATGTATGCATGTTTCTCGCATTGTGATTAAACAACATTACCTAAAGCCATCGAATTTTGAATAACGTATGTGTCCACCCAAATATGGGCATCTGGAAGCCCAGATTTGGAGTTTCCAATTTGTTTTATTATCTATTTCATATTTTGTAAAGCATTTTTGAGTTTTGGTTTAAAAAACTCGACGATTTCAAAGAGAGCATTGGCAACACTGTATAAATAAAAAAAAAAAAAAATTATCTCCAACGTGATAGACTGTGTATCGGAAATTCTAAAGATATGCTCTTTTAAATAATTTGTGATATTGCTGTTGAATTAAAATTTATGGTTTAAATGTGAAGAGCATAATATTTAATAAATAAAGGTAACACACGAAACGTTAAAAAAACGCCTCTTTGAGCGTAATATAAAATCTGAAGGCTTTCAGATTTTTTTTATGCTGAAACAATATCGTTATAAATTTTTGCAGGTTTTAACTTAAAAGAAACACATAATTGGACAAAAAAAGACTAGAAAAGATTGAATGAACAAAAATCAATACAAGCAAGAACATTTTTAGATTTAGTCACTTCTTTGAAATTATGCTAAAAATGTCCTTTTGGTAAAAAAATTTATGAAAGCGTAGGTTCAAAAGGTTTCTATCCTAAGGTGTATTATAAAGTTATTATAGCATTGATTATTTGATAATTAAAAGGAATAATCAGAATTGCACTGATAATATAGTTCTGGGCACTTCCATTGCTGTCTTTCACCAAGTTACGACCCCTTCTCCCTCCTGTAATGATTTGTAACTTCTAAAACTTATGTTTATTTAGTTTTAAAAGAAAAGAAAATAGGAATCTAATTGGTGAGTCATAAGAAGCCGTTAATAATTAAAACAGTGAATACTGAATTAGTGAATGCACAAACACGACAGAAGTCATAATTTTACATTTGCATTTTTTTTTATAAAATAACTAAAAGTTATTCAAATTAGTGAAGAAAATTACATTAGTACTTCATCTAAAAAAACATTATGTGTACACCACATGACTTCCTTGTACGGAATATTAAATTATACCCATTTTTCCCTGCATTTCGTTTAAACTTCTCGAATTTAATTAAATCTACTTCGTCGATAGTGCACAAACCACAATAGAGCAAATGCACTCTTTAAAATTCCTTATATTTATTTACCATTGCCATAGCGACAATGGCGGTAGGTTCAATTAACAGCGCTACATTTCATTCATTTCATAACTCAGAAAGTACAAAAAATTATGTGTATCATCTGAAGAATTATCTAATCATTGACATATGTTCTATTCAAATACTAAATCTGAAATCATGTATAAAAGAAATTAAACAAATAAAAAGAAACAGTTTTTCACAGACGATTCAGCGCCGCACACCTAATGCGCATGCGCTACTCGTAAACATTTTCCTCTGTCCGAGACAGACTGACGACAATATTTGCCGCTAATACGGAACACTTATTTCCTCAAATTTCATTAGAGATATATTTCTCATTCAATTAATTCAGTTCTCACTTCGCGGCAAGGCAAAAATACATAAAAACTGAAAATATTTTTATTGAAAATTGAAAGATATAGAAAAACATAAAACACCAAGTACAGTTAAGACAATTAAAAAAACAATTTTTACAATTAAAATAGCTATGCAAAAACTAGCAATTCGGGCAAGAAGGCAGATTTTTCGGTGCACAAAACTGAAAGTTTCCATTTGGTCCCTCTTGGCAAAAAGACACTGAAGATGCAGAAAGAATTGATTCACTATTCTGCCAAGTTTCAAATGTAAACAATATGGCTGCTACGCTAAAAAATTAGGCTTAGCCGCCCTTAAACAACTTTTAAATTGTTGATAATTCTACAAATATTGCATGTAGATTAACAAAAGGCATAAAAATCTTAGCCGGAAGATAAGAACAACATAATTCAATTATTTTGAATGCAAAAAACGCACAATTTACCAACATATAAGAATAAAAGAATTGAACTCACTGAGCTGAGTAACACAGTAAATATATATATATATATATATATATACACGTTTGGTGAGGCCGATCGCAACTAAAAAGGGAGGTGCACAACTACATGATATAGTAGTCCTATATACAAAATTTCAATATTCTGAGACTGCTCGTTTTTGAGTTATGCGAGATGTATACGTACGTACAGACGCCACGAAAAAGTGTCTTCTGAATCCATTTTAAATCTGTTTTATAATCCGTTTGGGGGAGAAAGAGACTTTATTCTGTCCTTGCGTACAGATGCCACGCAAAAACATCGTTAAATGCATTCAATAGAGGTCAAAATATATATTTTCGTTGAAATATGATGTCCGGAAATTTTCGTGATTACAATACTTCCTTTACTTCTTACAAGAAAGAAAAAACATTGATATGGACTACACGTGACTTCTTTGTACTGCCTGTTAAATTGTACATTTTTTTTTCTGCTTTACTTCATTTAAACTTATTTCCTTGATATTTAACTTAATTAACTGATTCCTCAAGATAAACTACAAATTTTGGAACTAAATATCTTTGTCAGTTTTTTTTTTTTTATAACGAGTTAAAAACTTTCGCAGATATAAGCATAGAAAACCGGAAGATCGTATTAAAAAGTATTCTTTGGTATTTGTTCAAAATGAACTACTTTTTTTTTTTTTTTTTAATTTGACATTGCCAAAACATGTATATTTTCGTGATTTGAAAAACTTCGGTAATTGGAAGTATATTACGACGAATGATTTTGAAAATAAAGATCGCGTAAGGTCTTTTAGGCAGGGTAAGGGATTTGTTTGTATAATTTTTGTACTGTTGATTGCAATAAAAAAGGCGGTGCACAACTAGATGTTATAGCAGTCCCATACAAAATTTCAACGTTTCACGGCTAATTTTTTTTCAGTTATTAGAGATACATACGTACTTACACGGAGATTGTACTTACACATACACGCAGATTCATTTTGAATCCATTTTACAATTCCTTTTGGAATAAAGAGTCCTTATTTTCTCCGTACGTACAGATGTCATGCAAAAAAAGTAGTAAAAATGGATTCGGGAGCGGTCAAATAGTACATCCGTTGAAATCTGATAACCGAAATTTTTGCCCGATTATTATACTTTACTTCGTAAAAGGAAGTAAAAATGATGAAACCTATTAACATGAAAGATGGTTTGCTCTAGTTACATTTCACAATACATGATTCCCCTCAAATAAAAACTCAAAACTCCAAACTCATGGTGTATACACAGTCTTCTATCATTTTCTAAAACTTTCGCAGTTCTAAATCCTTTTTAGTTTTCTTAAACTAAAGATCTTAAGTATAATCAACCCAAAACCCTGAAAATATTTTTCGTAAGAGAGTATTGCATTCCATAAAAATTCATATATATCATAAACTTCTTCCATAGCCGACACCATACTTGAAATTATAAGGCCGATTTGAAATTACACAGTTTACACAAAATTTTTTAGATTACTAAAAAAGATTTAGAACTGCGAAAGTTTTATAATTAGAAGATTATGTATTCACCATGAATTGTGTTTTGAATTTTTATTTGAGGAGAATCATATTGTTATGCTTTTCTCTTCTCTGCTTCTAAGTCATTTTACGTGCGTTAAAGGGTTCGTGGATTTGGAGTGAATAACGACGCCAGTTCTTGATGAAGCATCGAAATAAACTTTATTGGCCAGTATTTTTCAAGATACCTCCAAAATCACGCTTACAGTCGTCGAAGAACTACTATAAACACGCTGAGACAATCAGCGACACAGCCTTTAGGCTATCAGGCTATAACGGTGAAGACGGTACCACACCAAACCACCAGAGTACAGTTCCCGACTCTGCTCGGTCGTTCTCGGAACTCCAGGCACTCACGAGACTCTCCACGCCAGAACTCACGATGTACTCAACGATACGCTAGAGTACAACTCCCGACTCGGTTCAGTCGTTCCCGGAGCTCAACACACTCTAAGATAAATCTCGACGATACACTGCCTCGCGATACACTAAGAGACTCAGCTCGATGTACTCGACGACCAGCTTGGCACTAGACTATGCACTGACACCGCAGTGACTCTTAACTGACTCGTAACTGACCTCGCATTGACTCAACTGACTCGATCTCCGCGTACCAGCAGGGTTTATATAGCTTTTGGCTTGTGTTTGAGAACGTTCTGGGCTAAACTAGTAAGAATTCTTTCCAGAACGTTCTCCATCCGTCTATGGCATATCGCCAATTTTGTCGCCAAACGGGCGATTTCTCCCCAAATGTGGCAACCCTGCCGCCCTTGTCATTTTCTGGCAACCCTAAACCTGCTTTGCGAGGAAACTATCTTACCGCGCCTAGACATTTCGTAACAATATATTGTGAAATCTAGCTAGAGCAAACCATCTTTTATGTTAACAGACTTTATCATTTTTACTTCCTTGTACGAAGTAAAGCAAGTAAATCGGGAAATTGGGAAAAATTTCGATTATCAAATTTCAACGGATATATCCACTCTGACTGCTTCCGAATCCATTTTGACTTTTCTTTTTTTTTTTGGCATGACGTCTGTACGTACGGAGAGAATACAGAGTACTTCAGAAGAAGTGGTTAAAAATATTATTTTATTAAATATTAATCCTAGATATTTCGGAAACTGATACTAATAAAAAAATAATACAATAAATAATACAATAAAAATACAATAATAATACAATAATCTAAATAATACAATTCTTAAGTTTCATAATATAAGAAGCATGATTTTTTGAAAGCAGTCTCAACACTGTCGATTTAAGACTTTATTAAAAAAAATAATTAAACAAATCTGAAAGCGTTCAGATTTTACATTACGCCTAAAGGGGCGTTTTTTTAACGTTTTCTGTGTTACCTTTATTTATTAAATATCATGTTCTTCGCACTTAAACTCATAAAATTCAATTCAACAGAAATATCACAAAATATTTAAAAATAGCAAAACAGCATATCTGTAGAATTTCTGATACACAATCTCGCTCGCTGGAGATAAATTTTTTTTTTTTTTTTTTGTACAGTGTTGCCATTGCTCGTTTTGAAATCGTTGAGTTTGTTAATCAAAAATTCGTTAAAATTTTGCAAAATTTTAAATAGGTAATACAACAAATTCGAAATTCAAAATTCGGGCTTCCCATGTGTGGTTGGAGAACTACGTTATTCAAAATTTGATGGCTCTAAGTACCTTTGTTTCTTCACAATGCGAGAAACATTCATGCAGATTCTTCGTTATTTAGTTTCTTTAAATATAATACATGACGATAGTACTTGGTGGCAACAGTTTGAAAAGTGAATCGACGCAAAATGCCGTTTTGAAATTATGCCCTTTTGGGCTAACGCCCTTTGGGCTGGAAGGAAGGAAGGAAGGTGAGAGAGAGAGAAATCGAAAGAAGAAAAATAAAGGGGAACTGAAGAATTACTCTCTGAACAATCTAATATCAGCATCTCCAAAAATTTCCCTTTATGGTTTCAAATGAATTAATATAAATAATATCGAGAAAGGTAATTACATAGATTTAAAATCATTATGTAGTGGTAAACTTTCTGATAAGAAAGCACAAAATAATGTTATATTATCCAAGAACATATAAAAGAAAACTGAACTGTAAATTAATATAAAATATGACATTGAACTGAAAATAAATTAATGTAAAATAGAGCAAAACGTTTTCAATATTAGGTAAAAATTCAAAATTCTTTCAGCCCCACCCCCCATGGAGCAGCCGAAAGAATTAACACCAGAGCCAAGTTTCTGAATTATATAGTTTATACACAGTCCAGTCACATTAATGTGACCATCTGTCAAAAGCCAGAATAACCACCTTTCGCAGAGCGGACTGCTGCGAGACGTGCAGGAAGAGAGTCACATAGGTCCCTGAAGGTGTTCTCTGGGATGTTGAGCCGTGCCGACTCTAATGCCGTGGCCAGCTGCGCTAGATTACGCGGTTGAGGATCCATGGCGCGAACAACTCGATCGAGATGGTCCCACAGATGCTCGATTGGGTTTAAGTCAGGTGAGTTTGCTGGCCAGGGGAGGACGGTAAACTCATCCTGGTGCTCTTCGAACCACGCACGTACACTGGCAGCTGTATGGCACCTCGCATTGTCCTGCTGGAAGATGCCATCATCCTGAGGAAAAACAATGCGCATGTAGGGGTGAACATGGTCCGCAAGGACAGATGCGTACTTGTATTGATCCATTGTGCCTTCCACAATGATCAGTGAACCTAGAGAATGCCAGGAAAACATTCCCCAGACCATAATGCTCCCGCCTCCAGCTTGGACCGTTCCGGCAATGGTTGCAGGGTGGTTCCTTTCAGAGGTTTCACGCCTTATACGCCAACGTCCATCTGTCCGATGGAGCATAAAACGCGATTCATCCGAAAACGCAACCTGTCGCCACTCAGTGGACGTCCAGCTGCTGTACTGGCGTGCAAATTCTAGCCTTCGCCGTCGATGAACAGCAGTCAGCATAGGTGCACGAACCAGGCGTCTGCTTCGGAGGCCCAGACGCAGCAATGTTCGCTGAATAGTACTTTGGGAGACACTTTTGGTAGCCCCTTGGTTCATTTTGGTGGTCAGTTGCTCAACGGTAGCCCGTCTATCTGCCCGAACGCATCTCCGCAACCGTCGTTCGCCTCTGTCATCTATGGCCCGTGGTGCCCCACATTTGCCACGTCGCTGATTTTGGACAGTCCCATTTTGCCATGCACGGTACACTTTTACCACGGCGGCACGCGAACAGTTCACAAACTCAGCCGTTTCGGAAATGCTTCCACCCTTGGCCCGAAAGCCAATGATCATGCCCTTTTGGAAGTCGGATAAATCGCTTCGTTTCTGCATTACGCCAACGATTGAAATGTTTTCCGAAGCCCTCACACACCCTTTATATACGCTCAACTGCACTGTGCTGCCACCTGCCTTCTGTGATTGGTTATTTAACTCTGACATGGAAAGTACGTGGTGGTCACATTAATGTGACTGGACTGTGTATATGTGTTTACACTGTTAATATATATGTTTTTATATATATGTCTTACGTAATTATGTTAATTACGTATATATGTTTTACGTAATTCTGTATGGGTGTATGGTTTCTGAATTTTTCTTGAGATTTGCAAGTTTTTGTATGTGTAATATATTGATTTTTGGGAATCGCTTCTAAGAAGGAGTTTTGGACCTGAGGGTTTGTACTATTTTTCTGCGGTTCTTGCGGAAGGCTTTCGATGGGGTTTAGAAAGACACTGTGCTGAAATGTGCGGTTATAGATGGTTTTATCCTTTTTAGCCTCTGAATTCTTTACAGGTAATATTTTGTGATAGTAGAGTATTTTATAGCTATAAATTTCTGCGCTTCTTCTATAGCAAGAAGTATTGTGCACCTGAAACTGAGTACAGTCCGTCTATCATAAGAAAAGCTCTCGCCAGTTAGTCTGCAGCTGTCGTTGCCGTAGAAACGAGCCTTGACCCATTTTCAGTAGGGGTGTCTTGAAGACGAATGATAAACTCTTTTCCCCTCAGCCAACAGTCGCCAAAACCAAGCAAAGCAAAAACAGTAAAGCAACCTTTGGGTCTCCCCAATTTGAAATATACTAGCCCTGTTACTATAGCGACCGCCAGACACTATGGCGGGACTCTTCATCTGGTAGAAAGACAGTAGTCAGATTTAGGTGAGATTACCGATTCTTCATCAGTATCCATGTAGTCGCTAGTTGGAACATGCCAAGGTATTTTATACTAACAGATGGAGCTTTGCTGACCATTTTGACCACCTGTTTTAAGAAACTACTTATCCAGCCTTAGACTGTTTGTTAGATTTTCAGTTGTTGATAATTTGAAATTTCTAAAAGTTTCGAACTTGGAGCCTGAAGCCTTTAAATACACTTCCTAGTTTTAAACCTATGCAGGTACAGAATTTTGACATATCCCCCCTGGGTAAAACAAAGTCTGTTGCATGGGGTAATCAATTATCCCGTGTTAAAAACTATGGTATTAAAAGTAACACCGCACGAAAACGCACAACTGTTTGGAAGAACAACAACTGAGCTCTAAGCAGGAAAACACGTAACTGTTTAGAAAAACAACAACTAAGCTCTAAAATAGCAACTTTAGGTTAATCAAAACAAGCGCCAAACTTTTAAAAGTTTGGTGTTCTACGCAACACAATTTGCATTCTAGGATTAATTGTAGGCTAGCTTACTCTATGTAGATCACATAAAATGTTAGATTTCTTTTCATTTACGAACCCAGAACACACTCCGTTCACAATCATGAAATAAATCTCTGCTTTCATAAAAAAAAAAAAGAAAGAAAGAAAAGAAAAAAAATCTGCACTTCATTTTAGGAAGCTCAGTGGTTAAAAGTTTCCTTCTACAGGAATACTTAGAATACAAAGACCAAAACCGTTGACTGATATTCTAATGCAATCTATTTCAATTACTTTCTTCCGTTTCTAATAGATAATAACAGCAGATAAATTCGTTTTAACTCAAAAATGGCTAAATGAATATTCCAAGAGCAAAGTAAATTAATTACCTGAGCAGTTAAGAGAGTTTGGCTACTGCCTTTCTCAACTAGCTTAGGACCTTCGGATACATCTTCTTTAGATTTATCTAGAATTAAAAAAAGTAATTTTGAAATATACAGTTCAAGATAGCCCTACATAATTCAAGGCAATTTTGAATGCTAATAATAAAAGATTATAGTTTCTGCATCTGATTTCGTTTACAAAAAATACACAAATCAGATTTGATTTCATCCGTCCTTTGTTGCTACGCTGGTTAGAGTTTTT
>KK122023.1:0-17537 GCA_000611955.2 Stegodyphus mimosarum | reverse complement strand
TTTTTTTTTTTTTTAACATTCATTAGGTGGTGATTTTCTTTTTTTAATTGTTTTCCCGTAATCCTGCAGAGAAAAGGCACAAAATAAATTATATAAAAGTACTTTTTAAACTATGCGGCTTTGGTTAAATGCAATAAAAGTTAAAAAAAAAATCTGCAAGCTTTCAGATTTTATATTACCCCTAAAGGGCGTTTTCTTTAACGTTTTGTGTGTTACCATTATTTATTAAATATCATATTCTTCGTACTTAAAACATAAAATTCAACTCAACAGCAATATCACAAGATATTTAAAACGAGCATATCTTTAGAATTAGGGATTGCAATACCGGGATACCGGTATTTTGAGCCGTTTGTACAATTTTGTAATACCGATATTCACAAGTTTAAACACCGTTTTTTCGGTATTTACTAGAAATGTTTTAAATTGCCTCCACTGTATGTTCAGGGGTCGCCAACATAGCAAAATAGTGTAGGTTTCTGTTTTTATGTCTCCGTAACAGGCGAAATTAATTAGACTGTGAATACAAAGTTGCATCGTACAGTCTAGAGAAGTGATACAATATCTGAATCATCCAAAGAAGTGGGCCAAGACTGTCCTGTCCTATTACAGCTCATTTCCTCATAGTCCTCCATTCGACCGATGGTAAGTCTGTTGAGATGAAGGAAATATTAGAAGACTGAATGTAATCAGACGTAGTGATGTAACAAATGATTTTACCTTTCTTGTTCTTTCAAAACTTAATGCTTACAGAATACACTGATCTCGAGATGAACCGACATTTATTAAATCATATCACCGAAAAGAAATTTAAAAAAAAATATCTAGAGCAATAGACAGTTCCATATTATTCCGAACTTATTTCTATTTTACAGAGGCTGTTCGCACATTTTTTAGACGATTTTGGTAAGCAGTAATAAAAAATCGTTTCCTGCAAAAGAAGTAATTGCAATTGTACTATGTTTTTAAAAGTCAAAATTGTCGTCTGTGGCTTGAAAGTTTTGTTTTTATTCAAAATGGCGAATTTAACAAAGCAGTGGTTCGAAGGCTACATTTACGCTCTTTCCGAAGAGAAATATGCATACTCCGTTATCCAAAAACGATGTGAGAGTCATGGTTTTGTGATATCTAAAGCGTCGATAGGTAATATCATCAACAAGTAAGGAAAAAAACGTCAAATTGGAACCTCGAGTGGGACAAAAATTCCAAACAATTATCCAAGGAAAAAACGGACATCTTCGACTATTGCAAAGGTACGTTGTTTAATGTTAAAAGAAAATCCCCTTAGTCGAAGGACAGTTGCAAAATCATTAAAATGCTCGGTGCCCACTGTAAACAAAATGATAAACGTTGATTTAAATCTTAAGAAAGCGAAAAAACGCAATGTGCATCGTCTTCTTCCAAAGCATATCGCTCGACGCAGGACACGCTGCAGAATTCTATATGAGAAGCACTTATCCAAAGAAAAATGGAAAACAATTGTCACAATAGATGAAGCATGGGTGTATTTAAATGATTGTAACAAAAAAAGAGCCATTTATTATCATAAAAGGGGAGAAAAAAATTTAAGTACATGGTTCAAAGAATCGAAAGAAAGTTTTTCTAAGGGATTCATGATTGTTGCTGGTTTTTCTTATAATGGCAATTTAAAAATAAAGAGAATGCAAAAAAATGTCAAGATTAACTCTAAATACTATCAAGAATATATTTTATCGCCAATTTTTCTGAATGAAATACCATCGCTTTACCCACAGTGCCATCAATCTGTGAAACTCCACCAGGACAAAGCTAGCAGTCACACATCAAAATCCACTGTAAATTTCCTAAAGGAAATGGAACAAAAAAACTGGTATCAAGGCCATACCCTTCACTGATATTCCTACTAAATCTCCCGATGTGTCATCTATGGATTTTTGTGCTTTCGGACTTTTAAAACTGCATTATCCAAACGTTGTCCCAAAACCCTAACGGGAATCTGGAAAGCTGTTCGGGAGGAATGGAATAGGATACCTCTTCTTACACTTCAAAAGGCATTATTATTCTGGAAATTGCGGTGTCGAAAGATAGTTCAGAATAAGGGATGTCAAATAGAACATTTAAAACACAAGAATTTTATGTAATTTAGTTTTGTGAATACAATACACATCGTCTAAAAAATGTGCGAACAGCCTCTGTAGCAGACAAAAAAATAAAATCGATGTTTATTGTAATAAACATGCTTTATAGTTACCGCTCAGTTAAAGTGATTCGTGCAAAAAATCCACAACTCATAAAAATACATTAAATCCATTTTCACTGTAGTTATTACTCATTATAAAGTCCATTTGCTTTAAGACTTTATGGATCGTATTAAGGAGAGTCATCTCTTAACATCAATTCATAATTACTTCGCCATCTGGACGTCAGCATTATACAGCATTAACGGCACTTCGTTTTTTGATACAACTGGGAACTTAAAGTGGTTGATGACGCTGTTACTGAAATATGCATCGAATATTTTTTCATGAAGTCATGCTGCTGATAAAACCGTTTTTTCTTTTTAATAGTGGCTTGGCTTCTCAAAGAAGCTCAAAAATATTCATTGAGAAGAAAAGTATTCAGATTTCCTGTAAATTGCTGTTGTGTTGTTGTTACTTACCCTCACTTGTCTTACAGTCACATCAACCCAAGCCCACAAAATTCCTCATGGCAAGGAGCGCAGGATACGTAGGTGACAGTGAAATTTAGCTCAGTTCCGCCCACAATTTTGATGGAGAGCGCCACGGGAAGGGTGTCCGAGCATCCATTTTCCCTTTCAAGAAGCCGCACCAGAGAACTTTCGCCTCGCCGCATATTTAGAGTGCCGCCATGCCTCAGCGACACTAAACATTTACAAACATCCATGTCTTCTCCGGGATTCGAGCCTGGGCCCTTCGGCACGACAATCAGCGGCGTTAACTACTATACCAGTTTAGCGGCTTCAAAACTCTAGCCACAAATATTAAGATTTCTGTTCAAAGATGGGAACTTTTCTTTCATGTTCCTTGTGGCATTTTACTCTCATTTTTCTTTAATTAAGCTCCAATCAGCGGACAAATTTTACATTATTTTAAAAATTCTCCGCAAGCTAAGTCGCCCACTTAGATTTTCTGCTTTGAAAAATTTGGTAGCACACGAAATACTTGAAATGCATGACTATGTGTTTCTCTCGATTTCTTCCGGCGAAATTTGCTTTCATTTTAAATAGTATTTTCTAGCTAGCCTTTGAGTTCCTTTGTTTTTTCATTGTTCTAGGACAGTGTTCCCCAACCTTTTTATCACGGCTGACCGGTCAACGTTTGATAATTTTACCGCGGTCCGCTGGGGAAGGGGCGGACGTTGATTATTTATATTTCAGATTATTTTGATTTATTAATTTTAATTTAATGGTTTTTATACATGCCTTCAAAATAAAATGCAGTTACACCAAAAAATAAATGTAAACTGATTTAACGGTTTAACTTACTCGAACGTTAAATCAATGAGAACCCTGAGCTTGTTTCTCTGCAATGAGACGATTCCATCTGAAAGTAATCGGAGACAATGACATCCGTGTTCCTTATGTCCAGTTTTAATTTAATGTGTTGCTTAGGTCCAGTTTAATTTTAATGAAACACAGATGTTTTTAATTCGGGGTATAAACCTAGGAATTTAAATTCAGTTTCAATGAAATGGGCGGCCCGCGGCCGGGTTGGAGACCACTGTTCTAGGAGGTTGCTGTGTTTTGACTGTGTTAAAACTGAAGCCTATCATAATAAGGTATAATATTAGGCAACTATCAGTCATAGATTTTTTCCAAGAGACTTAAATCCCTTAACACTGATAGTTTAACTCCGTATTTAACACTACATTTAGTTCTATATATAGGTTAAAACTATGTATATAGGGACTGCAATGGTGATTTCACGACATTTCCCATTTATAAAGTAAATGCAAGCCTCTCCAGCATCTCTTATAATATCTTCTACAAGGGGCATTTTTAGGCAAGCAGCCCTTCTTTGCTTTGCTGTATTTTATTAAATAAGCAAGCAATCAGTTAACCCAGCCTGGCCGGCCAAAGTTCGAATCCTGGAGGAGGCTTGGGTGTTTGCCAGTGTATATTGTCTCTGCAGTATGGGACAACTTAAATACACAAATCGAACGTCTTGTCCAGTGGTTCAGCGGTTTGATGGTAGGGAAAAAGGGGTGGGAAAACATTGGACTCGTGCCCCAAGGTATTCTCCTTCAAAACTGGTATGAAGCTGAACAAAGTTCTTCTGCCACGTATAAAGTACCCGATGTCACTGGCAAGCACAATCTTACGCTGCTCCCAATGATAGAACTGACTTAATTTGATTTGACTACCAGACAAGTGAGATAAGTCACAAATACAATTAGTGAGTCTTAAATTGCCGTAGTTCTGTAAAGCCAACGTATGGATAATTATTACCTAATTTTCCACCAAATATTTATATATGTAAGGTATAACAAAATACGATAGGTGCTTTAAAAAAATAATTGGCGACCTCAAAATTAACATTCTAGATTTGGTGTTCTCCCCCTAAATTCATCTGTTTTCCCCAATTCGAGATCCATCCATAATTATGTAACAACCTAAGATTAACCAATCATAGCTCAGAATGTACTGCGTGTACTTGGTATAAATACTCTTGGCATATAAAATTACGTCATTCCCCCTCCTCGGAGGGTAACATGTGGTAATTTACGTGATGTCATCCCCATGCCAAGATTATCTGTGGTGCCAGTAATAGCATTAAATTTCTTAATTCTTGCTGAAACTGGCAAAACAAAATAGTATCATAGTATCATTACGTCATTCCCCTCCTAGTTTTGCCACTGGTAATTTACCCCCTATCGCTTTGTTTCTCAGATGCTTACGGCTTACTTTTAAATCAGCGTAGTTAGGATTTACTGTAGTTCATTACGATTGGATAAATATCTACTAAGATGGTTTTATGTGCGTGAAATAAAGATTGGGACTTCTTCAAAATTCATTCGTCTCGGCGTCATCTGTTCGCCTGTCTACTCAGCCATCACGACTACGCAGTAAAAATCATTACACATGTATACATTATTTAAGAAAAAAGGTAAAAATGAAGTGTAAATGTGTGTTTACAGTTTCTTTCCTATGAAGGTCCTAACTATTAAGTATAACGAAGAAAGTCGACCCAAAGGTAGTACAAGTAAACATTTGGCAATATTGAAAGCATTGCACAGAAAATAAAAATTAAAAAAAAAAAACTCTGAAAGGTTTCAGATTTTAAATTACGTCCAAACGGGCGTTTTTTTAACGTTTTTTGTGTTACCTTTACTTATTAAATATCATGTTCTTCGCCCTTAAACCACAAAATTCAGCTCAAGAGTAATATCGCAAAATAATTTTAAAATGAGTATATCTTTAGAATTTCCGATACAGAGTTCCACGTGCTGGAGATAAAAAATTTTTTTTCCGTAGAGTGTTGCCATTACTCACTTTTAAATCGTTGTTCATTAAAAATTCGTTAAAGTTTTACAAAAGATGAAATAGATAGTAAAACAAATTACAAATTTTGGCTGCCAAATGTGCATATTCAGGTGGAAACGTACGTTATTCAAAACTGACTGGCTCTAGATACCGTTGTTTTATAACATTTGGAGAAATATATATATATATATACATTTATGCAGATTCTTCATTATTTAATTACTTTAAATACTATAATACAGGGCGATAACGTTTGTTGGCAACAGTTTGAAAAGTGATACAGCCGTTTATAGTGATTGAAAGCAAAATAGCAATAGCCCTTCAAGAGCAATAGCCCTTCAAGGACAAAATCCCTTTGGATTAATAATCAAATAATATCATAAAAATTAAGAAATATTGATCTCCTCCGTTCAACTCTTCAAACAGAATTTATCAATGGAAAAGCGTTTTGAAGCCCAAAACCAAGTTGATCAATGAAAACACGCATTTAAACTCCACTTTCACCTTTTTCTTAAATAATTTTCATTTTTTTTGCGAACATGCAGTAATTTCGCATTTCCTCTATTAGTTTCTAAGCTTTGTTCTTGTAATCGTTTAAGAAAATTTCTTCTGTCTTTTGAGTTTTATATATATATATATATATAACACTATATATATATATATATATATATAACACTTTTATATATATATATAACACTAAGATCTCCTGCATTAACAATACATATTTTTAATGACAATTGCCAAACACATGATCTTATTTTTTCTCAAAAGAAAATTAATATTTTCCTAAAATCGAATGTTAAAACATCTTACGATAGATTACTGAAATATTCGTTTTCCTGTGATTATAAAAGCTCGATGTCACGATTTACTATTTTTAAGGTCTAATGATATTAATTGTACTATGTTGTTAATTTTGTACATTTCATAACAATGCAGTAATTGTAACTGTGATCTACAGCAAGAAACAGATATTGTAGCGAATTTTGTATATATGTAAGTAATTTTAGTGACATGATATGTAAATCATAGTATATCATCTACATTGTAATATGAAATGTCTCGAGAATGGGAAGCTCCGCCGGAAAAATAAGATTAAAGAGGTTTGTCCTTTTGAGGTATATAGCTATTTCGCCAAATTTGGCTAGAAATAGCGCCAAACGTGATGTTTTTAGCGACTAATTTTTGTCTCCAAATTTGGTGATAAATCGCGAAAAGTCACCAAAATTGGCGACCATTTGGCGACATTTTGGTCCTCTCCCTACATATCCTTTTTGTTCTCTTCCTGTACATATCTCCTTCATATAACTGTAATTGGTCTGACCACTATATGTAACTGCAACTGTATCCGGCTCTGTATACAACTTTAACTGGATATGCGTGAGAGGTTGCGATGTTGATGCATGAATCAGCATTGATGCAGAAAGGGAGGGGCGCTGTGATCACGAACGATACAGACAGCAGCTTGGCCAGCTCCGACATTTTTATGTGTGTTTTCCCGAAAAAAGCCTTAATTAATTAAAGAAATTTTTAAAAATTGTCTCCGAAGTGTCTCGCCCTCAAATGTGACAGTTTTTCTGTGCAAAAGGGGTCTCATCTTCCTCGCTGTTCATTCTTCTGCAATCCGAAGGAAAACAGGAGCTTTCAGATAAGTAGCCTTATTTTCTCTAAACTAAATCAAATATATATTATTGAAGTGCCTACAAATTAATTTATTTATTATGGTTCTAGGCCTCTGACATTAAATAATAGTTAGAAATTGCTTTATATCATATGTTTGTTTTTCCTGTTACCTGTAGTGACGCTATCCTTATCAGTAGACGGCGTCTGTTAGCACTCCCCATCTGGGCCCCTTTGAGGAATTTCTCGAGAAGGGGAAAGGGGATCTTGGGCATCGATGAATATAAAACGCTGCAGTTTTACTGTTTTCCATTGCAATTTTTTCTTTCAGTTCGCAAATAAAGAAAATAAGAAGATCAATTTATATTTCCTTGAATACATCTCTTAGAGTTATGAGCATATACTAATAAAGTGTGCCTCAACTTGTTAGACTAGTACAAATATATAGTAAACTATGATGGTCAAATTATTAAATAAATATAATGATTAAAAAAATAATTAACCAAAAAAAATTCTGATATTTATTTATTTAATTTTGCTGATATGCTCTCGCACTGTGTATGGTTTTATGATCTTGTCTGATGTTGTTTGCCAAAAAAAAAAAAAGTATGAATATACTTGGATACCGCAATACTATATGTTACCTTACTTGATATATACTTTTATTTGGACACAATCGTATTTAGGACATTTTCTTACTTCCTTTCCTTTTCTTTCTATAGGCCCTTTTTATTTTTTTTCCCTCTCCATTACTTTTGGGCCATCTATTTTTTAATTTTATTTTGTCCCATATTTTTTTCCTGGCCTTTAGAACTCGTATAAAATATACGAAGTTCCTTTTTACTCTCCTCTGAAATACGAAATTGCTCATTTTCTATGTACCTTTCCTTCGCACCCTAGCTTGATTTTTCGCCCATCGGTGCAGAAAGACTTAGCGGGTGCAAAACAAGACATCTGTCTTCTTTGTCTGTCTGTCGGATATGCTTCCAGTAATCTCAAGAAATCGAAGGTGCTGTAAAAAACTATATAAGACCGGAGAGTCCGAGTTCACAGTTTTTAGTTCAGAGTTAAGTTCGCAGTATTAAGAAATGTCCATGCGAGCTTCGCTAATATTCTTAATAGTTTGAAGTGGTAACTATTGATTGTGCTGTGTTATACTGAAAACTGAAAAGTGCTATAAGAGTACGTTCGTGAAAAGTTCCAGAACTGTAAATTGTTTCTTTGGGGAAAATAAATATTATCAAGTTATCATCGGTTCTGTGTGCACTCAGTCCATTACTAACCCGTACACAGTAACTGTATTATTATTTGTAAACTCATTTCCTGTTCAGGCAAAAAAACTAAATTATTATACGGATTGTTTTTGAAACCTGAAATGCCATAAATTTTTTATTGTACCTGATTTGCCTTTTCATTATTTTTCACGCCAGCACTTCAGTGCAAAAATATATTCAATGCAATTTTTTTAAAAAAGTTTACGGATTTGTATTTTTCACGGAGTTTAAACAAATGGAATGGAAACTGCATTTTGAATATTATTTTTTACACTCTGATTTGCATTTCTGTAATCATTGATGGAAAATGTTCTGTAAAAATGATAGTATGATTTTCTTATGCGATAATTTTTCCAACTTTTCTTCTTTTTTTTTTTTTTTTTAAATTTAAAGTAAAGCTGGCTGAGCGGAGCGGAAATGTACAATAGCCTCTAGGATGCTGTCGTTAATCATTTTTTTCACTTTTCATTTAACCTCCAGGTAATTAAAATGATAAATAATTTCTTAATTCACAATATTCAGATCCAAAAAACTGAAATTTAAAAATATAAAAATTTTTTAGTTCGCCTCAGAATTTAATTTCTGAAAACAGAAGAGTCAGAAACTTATGGAAGGCTGTTAAGAAATATGAGCAAAATTAAGTAAATAAAATAATAAACAATGAATAATAAAACTCAGTAAATTGTAAAATAATAAACAATGAATAATGAAACTCAATAAATTATAAAAAATTGATTAATTAACTTCTAAATTAAAATAACAGAGTTCATCATATGTAGAACTTCGGCTGTAATTAACAGTCTTACTCCAAGACTAAGGAATACCAGAGTAGTACGACTCCGGTAAGCCGAATTTAAGCCCGCATTCACCTACAGTTTTTAATATTTAGTAAAGTGATGTCAAAAAGATGATAGATAAAAGCATGAAAACATCGATACTTAAATCAATTAAAATATATGAAGGCTCTTACTGTCCGATTCTCTCAGCCAAGCTTTTACTCTGTCTTGAGAAAAATGTTTCTTTATTAAATCGTCCATAAAATCTGGATTGCTGAGGAGAAATTCTTTTACCTGGTCCATTGCTAAAAGAAAGGGGAGAAAGTGTTAAATTCTTTCAAAGAGTTCTCGGAGCAGCTGTTTATAATAAGAATTATTTTGTATTTAGTCTGAAATCAGAGATTGCTGTTGAAACGTGCAAAGAAACATCGCTCTTTTAGTACTCTGTCATTGAATCTTCTAAACATTCAAAAACATAATTCTACTTCGTTTTCCTACATATGAGATTAAATGAATACATGTACAACTGAAATACAAATCATTAATAAACAAGGTTATGTTAAAATCGAAAATTATTCTGATGCAGTTTGTCTTCAAGTTACCTTTCAGTTTTGGAAGTCTGCGAAATCGAGGCAAAACACGCGGGTCCGAAGAATATCTCAATCAAATGTAAGATGTTTTCGAATGGAAATTAAATGAATGTCTGATAAAATTATAGCTAAGTTTAATAAGGTATTTTCTTCCTCTTTTCTGCATGCCTTCGTGGTTTAATGGTAGCGCACTCGCCGCGTATTCGAGAGGCCCAAGTTCAAGTCCTGACGAGGGCACTGCTCATTTCTCACATGTCCTGCTTCAAAATAACCTAATGTCTCTACAATAGCGCCCGAGCTAAAAGGTGGTGGATGATGATTCCTTACCACCAGGATTTGGCGATTGGGTCCCCTAATCTCCAGTCACCCGTTAAAAGGAGGAGTATATAAAGTACTTTCTCCCTCCTTTCTGCATGCCTTCGTGGTGTAACGGTAGCACATTCGGCGCGTATTCGAGAAGTTCAGGCTCGAGTCCCGGCGAGGTCATTGCTCATTTTTCACATCTCCTGCTTCAAAATAACCTAATGTGTCTACAATTTCACTATAGCAATAAATTTGAACTGATTGAGGAAAGTAATGAAAGAGAAATGAAAGAAAAAAAGAAAAAGTATCAGATCAAATCTTTTTAAAAATATACAGGGGGGAGTATAAATTTCTATACAGAAAAGATAACGTATAATGTGTCATACATACATCGAATATTGACCGTAAACACATTTCTTGAACAAAACTTAGGAGAGGATTCATACAATATTTTATTACAGTGCATGTTATCTATAAAATTTTTTATACATTTTTCAAGAAGGAACTACGCATTAGTGTAAATCTAAATTGAATATCTTTTGCTGCAAGGAAGCATTTATCTCGTTCCTAAAACTAAATCGGGAACTCGGTTCCGAAAATCAGGAGCGGTGTATTTTGAGTTTTAAGAATGAGAATACATATGGCAATTAAACACAGTGTAACTACCTGAGTATTTTGCTTGTTCGCAATAAGGCTGGATCGAAATGGCTGATGATCTCAATTTTTGGAAATTAGAATATTGTTCAATTTTAGTAAAACCCAAAGCTAAAATTATACTACTAAGCTTATATTATACTAAAAGGGAAAAACATAGTCAGAAAGATAAGTTCTGTGAATGACACGAATCAGCTGACGTTTCTTTAAACACATTGCCATTAGCGTAATTGGAAAAACCTTGAAGTAAAAATTACTTTTGCACAAATATGACTTTTGTTATAACAATAAAAAAAAATTCCAGTTGTCATTCCACTTTTCTTTTCTGGGAATTCCAGATATTGAAAGAGATTTTGCTAGTATACATTCGTAAGAAATGTACTGTTCTACCTGCATTTATAGGAAATGAACTACTGTGCCCTAGCGAAATGCGAATAGATTAATCCTGAAATGCATTATAGAATGAGGCTTGCTTTTTTGCTTCAGTCGATTTTATGTTGACCATTTAAGCTTGAGAGCGCTTTAATTTTTTCGTCAAAATCAGTGCTTGCAAGGAAAGGCTTTATTTCAAGAGAGGAATTTATAAGGCCCCGCTAGTGTCTGATTAAAAGTACAAGTCTCAAAATTTTCAGTGATCATGTTCTTTTCTTCTCAAAGTGAAAATGCTTTCTCTCTAAGATTTATTCTATTAACAAAGCATGCATAACCTGAAAAACATTAGATTTCTCTAGCATTGGAAAATGAATAACTATTGACTTGCATACTTGGATCATTCTTCTGTCAAATCCAAAATAAAGATGAGAATTTTCGCTTTGTTTAAAGGATTTTGTTCTGTTTTTGGAGCCCAGGTACAAGAAATTTACAGGTGTGAATGTCATTAGCTAGTAACGAAATTTTATCTGCATACTTCCAAAAACGTAGAATAATTTTTATTTACTTTTTCCTAAACAGAGTTTTAATCAGTGCCCGCAAATTTTAGATTTCAGAATGAAGAATTAGGCATATAAGCTCTGAAATCTAAGTTAAGATTCAAAGCCTTTTGAATTTGTCAGTGATTCTTAGTGTTTGTTCTATTTCATGTTAATAAATTCAGACCTCACTATGTGCAAACTTGGATCAATGTTGTAAATTTTCAAACTCTCCTTTGTAATTCTTCACAAAACTTTCCGCAATTTTTGCTTTATAATTCTCCAGTTCGTGGAAGAGCTTAGAACAATTTTAATCGAAAGAGATTCCAGGTCTCACATTTTTGATCAAATGATTAAAAATGTTTTATCTCAATCAAGAAAAAATTGAATTAAATTATAAACTCTAAATAAAAATTCAGTAGTGATTTCATTGTTTCCATACACTGAATATAAAACTGCATGTATAACTTAATAACTTTCATGCCGTTTTTTCTCTTACTCACAACATTCACAATGCGGTATCTAAAGACTCTTATTCCAGGTAACTCCTGTGGTGTCTATAGGATTTAAGTGCATGGTTCAATATGCATTGCTTAAACAAGAAAAACTTTGAAATTTTGCGCTAAAGTGTATGGCACTTATGTTCGTAAAAAGAAACTCGTAAAACCTCCGCTGCTCAACAACTAGTAAAAAAAATCTGATGTGTACACCACATGACTTCCTTGTACGGAATATTAAATGATATGCATTTTACATTTCATTTAAACTTATTCGATTGAATTAACTCTACTTCGTCGATAGCCCATACACCACAATAGAATAAATGCACTCTTTAAAACTATATTTGTTTACCACGGCGACACTCTGGCGCTAGCTTGACTTAACAGCGTTACATCTCATTCATTTTATAACTTATCAGAATGCACAAAAATTATGTATACCATCTGGAGAATTACCTAAACGTTGCCACATGTTCTATACAAATGCTATAATAAATCTAAAACGATGTGTAAAAGAAATTAAAAAAAAAAAACATAGTTTTTTCACAGATGATTCAGTATTTCTCATTGATAATTCAGTTTTTACTTTTCAACAAGGCAAAATTACGTAAAATCTCAAATCTACATTAAAAATTAAGAAGTAAATCTTAAACACTTATTTCCTCGAATAAATTCAGGAATGGATTAAGCATGATTTAATTCGCGATAGACAAAGAAGGCATTATCTTTGTTGTTGCGAAGCTTAGCTTTTCTAGATTGGCAACAAATCCAATATTCTCCTAAGTTTCATATGTAAACAAATATGTCCGCCGTGAGAAAAATGATTACGCTTAGCCGCACTTAAACAACTTTTAAATTGTTGATAATTCTACAAATCCTGCATGCAGATTTACTAAAGGCATAAAAACTTTAACCGGAAAATAAGAACAACATAATTCAATAATTTTTAAAGTAAAAAAAAAATGCACAATTTGCCAACATATAAGAATAAAAAATCTGAGCTCACTCAGCCGAGTGACAGAGTGGCTATATACATATATACATAAATTTATATACGTTTGCTGCTACCGACTGCAACCAAAATAGGAGGTGCACACCTACATGTTATAACAGTCCTATATACACGATTTCAACGTTCTGAGGCTACTCGTTTTTAAGTTATACTAGATACACACATACAAATGTACGTACGCGCAGACGCCAAGGAAAATTCTCTTCAGAATCCATTTTAAATTAGTTTTATAATTTTATTGGGAGGAAAAAGAGTCCTTTATTCTGTCCTTAGGCACTGATGGCGCGCAAAAACATCGTCGACAACGCAAAAACAACGGTCAAAATGGATATTTTCGTTGAAATATTACACCCGAAATTTTTTCCTTCGTACAAGGAAGTAAAAATGTGTTTTCTAGTTCTCTGTGTAGACAGAATTATTCAACATAGGTCTTCCGGTGGCAAATTGGAATCTCTGCAGACATTTCAAATCCTAATAATCTTTGGATAATGATTCCAATTGCAATCCTTTTTTAGAAAAAGTGTTCCAGGAAGTGACTTCTTTTCTTTTCTTTCATTTTATCAACAAATGGCTCTGGTAGCTTTTTTTTTTTTTACCATTTAGCTAGAGCATTTTCGAATGTCTCCCTGTTATTTTAGTGAAGGCACCTATCTCCTTTTCGTCGTTTCCACTCCGCAACTGAGGAAGAAGATTCGATTTAACCTTCGTAACTATTGGCCCTGCCAATTTTATCACATCGTTTATCTTTGTTTTATTATTAGTTGCTATAAATTGGTTCTCCGGCGAGTGGGTTAAAATATTGTGCTGATTCCGTGCTATATTCATACGTGCAATGTAAGTAACAAAACAAAAGAAATAAAATAAATTCCTATTTTCTTCTGCCAGACATTTTAATTTAAAACTCTTTCAAGATTATTTAAAGCATTCGTTATATTAACAAACTTAACTTTTTAAGAAAAGAGTGGGAGAAACAAGTTCAGCGCATTGGATTGGCTGGTTAAGCGGCAAGTTGGGAGAAACCGCAGGTTACTGGATTCGAAGTAGTTGGTAGTTGGCGGTAAAACACGATGCAATTGGCAAAAATCGTTGAATTGGCGAAAATTTCGACAAAAATCACTAAAGACTTGAAAAAGGAAAAAAATCGTAAAAAATGGATTACGATCGTAAAATCGTAAAAATTACGAAAAATTCGTAAAAGTTGGCAGGTATGGCATTGTGATAATGCAATGTAACTGCTGTGCAAATGGTATTTTGGAATGATTAGCAGCTGGAACATCATGGTCATGTTCCATTGCCTTACATGATTACAAGTTCATAATTTCACAGAAACGATACATGGATCATGTTTAAACAGAACAGAAACACCACAGAATATAAAAGCTGGTTAAGCTGCCATCAAGATGAGTAATTGTTGCATTGCTTGATAATACCTATCTGTGCTTCAAGTAACAATTACATTCCACGGCCTCCCAGGTTCCTTGACCTCACTATTTGCAATTTCTTTTTATGATGACATCTTAACCCTCCAAGCGGCAGAACCGTATATATACGTTCAACCAAAATTTTGCTCTAAGCGCCCAGCAAGCATATATACGTCCAACCAAAATCTTACTCTAAGCGCCCAGCAAGCACATATACGTCCAACCAAAATTTTCCTCTAAGCGGCCAACAAGCATATATACGCTCGCGTTAGGTTTTCTTTCCCCCAGCAATTTCGACGGGAGCGATTGCACTAATAGGCTCCCTGCTGGGAAGGGTTTCGCTTTTCTGAAATTTCGCTTGTTATTTTGGGGTTACTGCACGTAACTGCTATGTCGCCAAAAATCTATCTATATTTTGCTCGCTTTTTAATACTGCTACCGAATGGACAAAGATAGTCGAAATACTTTCAACATGTATTGAAAATAAAAATGGAATTTATTTCTTCATCGAATATCTGAAATGGAGAAGAAAATAATTGAATAATAAGACTTTAGCCTCTCGTCAATTTATATTTGGTTTGACAGTTTGAAGCCAATATATAAATCCAGAGTACTTATTCAAAGGTCCTTTTTTTTGGAATGGAATATCCACAACAAAATAAATTGAATTGAATCATTTAAATAAATTTCAAAATTTTAAGGATTTAATGCACCTTTTTATTTAATGAAGATTTGTTTTAATAGAAGCATATCGGTACTGTATGGAAAGTTATGTATACAATAAATGTTTTAATGTCAGACGTCTGACAGCATAAGATTGATATTAACGTTATAAAGCTAGAAGCATCTTTACTATCTGAAATATTAAAATAATAAACATGTTCCAAGAATGTTTAATAATCGTAAGCTTTAAATTAATACCAGTTAAAACCAGGGTTGACGTAGAAACAGGATCGGCTGCAGAGAGAGGCAGAATTAAAAGGCGGGAAAATTTTTGGAATTTAAAAAAACATTGAGCAACATAATTTAGGGATGGCAAAAATTTTAGAATTTCTGTAATACACTGGGCAGCGGTATTTAGAAGCTTCAAATGTTTTAAAATTTAGTAATGCACCGGGCAGCAAAATTTTAAACCCTCAGAAGGTACGCCTGTCGACAAAATGCCTAGCGCTGGCCATGGTTGCAACGCGGCATTCTGAACTTTGTTAAGTAGGCATAATAATGAGCAAAGTGGTTTTTATTAAATAGGAAAATAGGCGAGAAATAAAATAAATTTGTTCATTTTATTCTATACAATTTTTACTAAGCTTCATTTATTATTATTATTAATACTATTATTATTATTTTATCAACAGCTGATACTTAAAAGATCTTTCACTACATCTTTTGAAGGCGATAGATGAATCCATCTCCCGCAGTAAAATATAGCACAATAAACATGTACTTAAATAGCTTATTGTTTCATATATGTTTGGAAAACGGACTATTTTTCGTAACAGCAGTCTTGCAAATAAAACGCAATTCAAATCCGAATGTAAAATGTTATTTTTTCTTTTATTTTCTTTCTGTGTAATGATGTTTCTTCCCCCCTTTAATAATTTGATTTTCTTTAGCTTCAGCAAACTGATATGAATCAAATCTTAGATTAGGTTGTCTCTTGACTTAGGAATTACATAATTAATTATAACCACAAGCTTAATTAAAATAATTTTGAAGCTCATGCAGTTTGTTTGTAGGATTGGTTCATATTTACGTTTTGTTTAGCATAGAGCCAGAACTCTAAAGTAATTTTTTAGTACTTATGTGTACAAAAATTTTATATTTTGTTACAATATATTGTAAAACGTGTTACTTAAACACTGTCATAAAGCACCAAAGCCAAGGGGGGGGAAATGAGGTTTTCATTTTCCTCTCAGCTGTTGTTAACAGGATCATTATTTTGTTTTCAGGCTGAAGTTTGACGGAAGACGAAATATGTCGAAGGAAATTAATATTGAATACCAGACCACTGAACGACTGACTTCGTCATGTATAGATTCTCGCCTCTGGGTGTTGGTGTTTTTTAACGCCTTTTCAATATCTAAATACCGCGAAAGGTAACTAAAGGACTTAGAGTAATGATTCTAGGAAATCGAGACCTGATTGTAAGACGACAGATCCTATCCGATCCAGACCACTGAATATTGGTATTCAGTACTCCTATCAGATCATGAATATTGTTATTAAGCCGGGGTTAAAATCGTAGATTATTAAGCCGGGGTTAAAATCGCAGAGAATGGGGTTGCTACCTTGTCGTTTTCATATTTTTTCTCCTGAGCAACAAGAACATGAGCTAGTTGCCTTTAGAAAATCCTCCAAGTAGACGTCCTTTCCCTTAAGCAAAATAGTCCTCGTACGCTACGTCATGTAACTGTAAAATCACGAAAAGTTATGTTCTTTCATCACGTTCAATTAAATAAACAATCAAACCTAATCATAGTGCTTATGGCCTATTTCAGAAGATATTCAGACTAAAAGAAACATATTACTGGTGCCTTGTAAGTGTTACAGGATAGGAACTTAATTTTTGATAACGTTGAGAAAATTGTAATCTATTGGATATGCATTAAAAAAACGGAAATTTTATGTTATCATTCATGTCAAAATCATTTACATAAATCTTTAATTAAAAATAATTGAAATAATTGATAAAAATAATGAACAATAATTTGCAATAAAATACCAATCATTCGTAAAATGGGATGTTTTTATCATTCGTTTTAGAGTTTTGGATTTCCGCTTGTGGGTGCATTCATGCATTAAAAACCGAGTGTGCATTCAAAACACAACAATTTAAAAAGGTAAATGAATAAAAAGTTGAATTAATCATACATATTAACTGTGACATTTGATAATAATAATAAAAGGACTTTGCTGTCCTGTTTAGCTGTTTAGCTCTGTACTTTTCGTTCATGTGTCAAATAAATTAGTCGCACATTGATAACAACTTCAAAACTT
>KL822819.1:0-29654 GCA_000611955.2 Stegodyphus mimosarum | reverse complement strand
GTACTTTTGCTTGCTTAATAATTCAATGCTTAAACATTAGAACTGACTTGTTTTTGGGTATACGTGAGTGACAGCCAATATGAACATAGTACTTTTGCTTGCTTAATAATTCAATGCTTAAACATTAGAACTGACTTGTTTTTGGGTATACATGAGTGACAGCCAATATGAACATATGCTTACCACATTCTTGAGTTTATGCACTTTAAAGGAGAGACTATTTTGAAGAAATTTTAAAAACCATGGGTGAACAATATCTGCCAGTTGTACAATATATATATATTGGCAATATAGAGTTTTGGTTTGACTTATGAGCAGAACAATATTTATGAGTCATAAAGATAATCAAAGAAATGTTTTGTGCTGATTTACAAAATCGTTAATGAAATAGAGATTTACTGGAAAGGAGAGATGTGGATTATCAGAATGTACCCAAAACTGTTTTATCACTCCATCCTTCAAATCATTCGTCAGTGCTGTGGTGATGTTCCAGTGTTTGGAAACAAACAAACAACAACAACAACAACAAAAAAGGTATTAAAAAGAGTCACTTGGTACCATGTCTGGTGAATACAGTAGGTGAGGGAAAAGCTAACACTCCATATTGCTTAAAAGCAGTCTGGAAAATCTGAACCTTTTGTTCTGTAGTATTTTCATGGGAAAACAACAATTTTTTTGTATCTTTTATAGCTGTTTGGAGTTAAGTCAACAAGTTAGCATAATAAAGACGTGCTATTGTTTTGTATATAAATTATAAACAATTGTCGCCTCCAACTGTAAACTGAAAATAATTTTTCAAGGTATGCTGATGATTGATGGAGGCATAACATGGTCTTAACTAATATTATGGTTATGTTAGGAAAAAATATTTCAAATAAAAAAAATTCTTCCCTTTCACAAAAAATATTATATAAAAAAAACCAACAAACAAAAACAATCTGTCATACTTTCCGATTATTGCAAACATTTCGCCAGTCTGCAATGCAGAAGTTGTATGGAAATGAATTTTGCAATTCTTTGATATTTTTTTTTAAGTGAAATGAGATCACTTTGTATATGGAGAGCAACAGCACAAAAGAGAGGAATTTCTTGCTAAAGATAAATATTTTTTAACCGGTGTTTCTTGCTTTTTTAATTTTAATATTTTATTGCTCTTGTATGGAATTGTTAGTGCACCACCATTTTGAAAATAATTGTTGCCTTTTGCATGTTAGTTTGGCGAAAGATTAGTTGCTGACAGGTTTGCGAATGAATGCTCTCCAGAATAACCAGAAATTTCATGAATTTTAGGTGGGAGATGCAAATAGTTTGAAATTACTCAATTTTCTCATTTGCATTCTCTATCAAATTGTCATAAATGTTTTCTTTAATGACTTCACTGTAAGTGGTATTATACTGTAAAAAATCTAAACAAAAAGTTTTTTAACAAACCATGGACTTGTATTCTTCCATTTAAAGAAATCCTGCATTACCTGCTTTTCAGCAAACTGAAACAGCTACAAATAGATTAAAATTCATATAATGTTGATTATACTTATTAAAGGGCAAATTATGATATGTCTCAATATAAATTAGTTACTGTTCTTACAGTTTTTTTTACTTTTTTTTTATCCATTTACTGTAATTACCTTACAATCCATGAAAAGTGCTAAAATATTCACAAACTTATTTTTTCAGTGGTTTCCTGTGAGTATGTGTTTGGAGGAAGGAGACTAGCTAACACTGACGGGAGAAAAATCAATTTTTTTCTTCTTGAATAGGACATGTGGTTAGTTGAGAAAAGAACATAATATTAATCTTAATTATCCTAATTCCAATTTTGTTGATGTTATTAATATTTTTGATATTGAAAAATAAGAAAGTAGCAGATTTGTTTTGAGTATATTAGCATGTTAAGAATTTATGAGAAGTACTATATCTTTAGTGATAGTTACTAGACGTAGTCACACTGGCTGCAATAATTATTATTTTTCAAAAAAGAATCATGAAATACATTTGAAATGAATGAAATAAATTTGAAAGATATCAATATCTGAACAGTCAGGTGTGTCTGTATTTTAAAAGCAGTACCAAAAATTTGAGGTACAGAATTTATTGACCTCTGATTTTTGCCCTAATTCATAGCACCACTGCAGTGTTTTAACACAGGTTTACTCATGTGGTCTCATGGGGGAAATTTACATTCAGTTATTAGATGCTGTTATATTTATGTCTCACCTATTGTATGTTATTTATTTATGCTGTTATATTTATGTTATATATATGTATGTGTGTGGAGTTTAACTGCTTTTTTATCTTTCAGGATTTAGAAGGGAGTAATCAGTAATTTTCTTCAAGTTATGGCTGGAAGGTGTAACTTCTGCTTTGAGCAGACAATTTAAAATCAAAGTCTTCACATTATGTTTTAGAAAGCAGATTAGTTTAAAAATGTATCCTATGCTGGTAAGAAACTTTGGAAATGATTATACAAGTTTGGCATTTCCTAAACTTTAATATTATATCAGCTGTTAATGCTACTGTATAAAATAATTGCTAATCAAAGAATGTCTTGCAGTATAACCTTTTTTATTTATTCTGCATAACTTTATCTGATTATTGATAATAGTATCAGTAGTCATTGTAGAAATGAATATGTAAAATTTATTCACATTTCCATTATTGTATTTATCCATAGAATAGGAAAATAGGTTTAAATTCTAAAACGCATATTTATTTCATGGGTTCATTTAATTTAATAATTAAAAATACTTTTCAGTGCTGGAATATTTGTGCTTTAAATCAAATGTTGTATTCTGTGAAGATTTTTGGAGATAGTTTAAATTTGTGAAAAATTCGGTCTAAAACCAAATCCAAAAACTTAATCTATAGCATCTTAAGAATAGTTAAGTATATTTTCTAGCCTCATTTTTTCTAATTCTGTACTGTTCGACCTCAATTTCCTCAAATTAAATCCACCACTCTTTAATATTAATACAGCATCTGATGACTACTCAAATGATTCTCTCACACTGTTTCCACCGTAATATAAATCGTCTATGTAAAGTCATGAATTCAACATTTCAAATGACTTAGGTTAACTTCTCTCAAATATTTTTATATGATCCTTTATCATAGCACTGAAAAGGAAAGATTAACTTTTACATCCAAATGGTAATCTTTTCATTCTCATATTTTTATATTCTTCCCTAGAGTTATCTGAATACCAAAGAAATTTTAAGAACTTTCTATCTCTTTGAGAAATTCTTATCATTAAAAAAAAAATCTTCTGCATATCACCACCAAATGCTATTTTGTAATTACAAAATTTTAAAATCACATCCAGAATATTTGAATTTAAATTTGGCCAACTTCCAAACAGTCGTACAGAGCAAGATTACCTATAAATTTTGAACTGCATTTAAAGACTAATGCTGACTTTCGTTGTTTCTTTATCTTCCCTAAGAACTGCTCCATGAGGCATAAAATACTCATGCTCATACTCTTACATTCCCCAATAACTCTATTTTGTTTTTGGTCATTTATTATTTTCCTATACTCATTAGGAACCCAATCATTTGTAGAAACATCCTTTCCTATCTTATCAAACTGCTTTTTAGCTAAAAATTCTTTCCTAATTCATCATAGCAAAAGTTCCATAATATGTCAGTTTCGTATCTCTCATTCAAAAATTTTGGAATTTTTCTCAAACTCATTTTCCAAAACTTTATGAACTACATTTATCTTTTCTTTTCCTTTAATTCCTAAAACATTGAGCTCCTACAGTACTTGAACATCTGAAGCAGCTACACAGAAATTCGGTGAGACTGCAGTCTTAACCTTTGGCTAGTAAACATCTTGACTTCCCCGTAAAGCACACCTGAAAGTCATTGGCATGCAAGTAATTTCTTGATATTTTTTTTTCTTTTTTTTTTTGGAAGGAGGAGACTTCAGTAATCTGCCAAAACGCATCTGCACCAATTAATATATCAATATTTATATTACTTTTCACAACAGTCGGCTAAAACTAATCTGCCGGACTGCATAATATTTTGTACTTCTTCATTTGGACCTGAAACAGATGCCCTTTTTAAAGGTTTGGTGAGTAGCACATCAATTTCAATACACTGATTAGGGTAACATCTAGTAGATAATTTTAATTCTACTACTTCATACTATTTCTTGGTAGGCTTTGCTGATCCAAAGGAAAAGAGCTTTATTTTGCTTAGGAAAATGAATTGGGAAAAATGTATTTCAGGGTGTCCCTTGGCGAAAATTGGCGATTGGTCAGCAGGGCACAATTTCAAGGTGGCCACTACACAAAACCAAAATAATAAGACTTGCACAAATTCCATGTCCATGTACACATCGATCTGTTTTCACTTAAGAAAAGCATCAGAGAATTCAACAAGCTGAGCATTGCACACTCTCTTGATTTTGTCCATGTACACATGGATCTATTTTCACTTAAAAAATGGATCATGATGTCATCTAATTTTAAAACAAAGTTACTCATCACCAAAATTAAACTAAATATGTAGCCAATTGAACGTGAATAAACTGTGTTTCAAATCACACAATGAAATAAGATAAAAAAGTTAATGCATGCAACCGCATACATGCACTGCAAAAAAAAAAAAAAAATCAACCATATTTAGAAATTTGTGTGTCTTCAATATGTGGCATGCAAAATTCCTTAACAACATCCAAAAACTTTCAAAAATTATCTGAACTAGAATATGCATACTGCTGTCAGCACATAAAAAAAATAAGAGTAAAAAATATCCTCTGTAGTGCCGGACTGTCGGTGGCAATTCTTGCATAAACTTTTCTTGCGACAAACTAATTCAAAGCCATCTCAACGATCTTTACATTTGACCATATGCACTTCCTTCGTACAAAAGGACACTTATGATGGCTACTAAGTAAACCTTCATTTACATACCAGTCAACTAATGCTTTTTTTTTTCTTTTGTTCCAAATTGTACAGAAACGTCACTTTAATCTCTTCACATACATCCATTTTACAGTGTACAACACAAAATAAGCAACTGACATCCAATGCAGAAATTAGCGCTATATTTTCCCATCAATCAAATTTACTGCAATCACGCAACCAGTCACATCATAATAGGGTTTCCATAACATTCAACTACTGAGGTGAACGTGACTGAAACAGCAATTTGGCAATAAATGAAACAACTTGGCTCTAAGGGGCATCCTAAAATAAAGGCTAACCAAATGAATAAATAGGATGACGAGCCTTCCCATAGAAACAGTTTCTGGCTGTACAAATTGCTGCATTATACCTCGAAAAAAACGTTTGAAATGAAAATTATTTTGTTTAATATTTTCAACTCACTCATTTACTGAAAACCTTTTAAAATTATGACAATTTTGTAATGTGCGGTTTTGATTAGTTTTACACAAAATACATATTTGATCTTTTGCTCCAGATATATATACATTAGAAATATTTTTGTAGTCAAAATTATGACAGTTATGGGGATTTTAGTTTCTGTTTACCTTTCGATTATAAATAAATATCGTAGTCACGACCTAAGGTTTGGGGTTCGAACCTTGTCTCTCCCTGTTTATCTGCTGTATGGGTCTTAAATTCATGATCAAGTTGACTGAATATTTTATGTGAAACTGTAAGGTCACATAACGATTTAAAATCTTTTACCTTTCTCAACAGACAGTAATATTCAAAATTTGCATGTAACCTTGATGCGAATTGTACAAAGTTCTCAGATGACAGTTTTTGCATAGAACGAAAATAATTAAGCACTCTTGAGGGGTTAGCTGAAATTCCTTTAAAATTATAGACCTTAATTTATCGTAATTCTTAATATTTTCTTCCTTCACGTATACCATTAAATTAGTGACCTTCTTTTCCAAAATATTTCCCAAAATTTACAATTCCTGCTTTTAAATTTTCAGGTACTTACTTTGTCTTAAAAGGCCCTTTCAATTGATTGGAAAAAGAGATTGAAGGATTAGCTGTAGTAAATACCGAAATTGTTAATGTTTTTACACTTTTAATTAAATTTTCCACACTTTGATTTGAGATGTCAGTCTCAACAGTTTGATTTTGTCGCAAGTCTTTCCTTGTGTTAGCTTCACGATGGCAGCCCTCATATGTTTGCAATAAATAGTTCTCCTATGCTCTGCAATATCCAAATAGTCTAAACTACTTTTAGTTGAAAATGAATAAATTAAGCCTTTTGTTTTGTAAAAAGTAGGTACTTTGTTGAATTTTAGCTTCTTAGAGAGAAGAAGGAAAAAAAAGATTATATATTTATTTCTAACTGAGCCAGCCAATCATATGAACAAAACTTAATTTTGCTCCTTTTAACTGAATTAGAAATACGTCGTGCATTTCAGTGAATAAAAAGGGTTTTACACTTCAATTTTGCCATAGAATGTCTGTTTTTCATTTTATTTTACAGAAATTAAAATCTAATTTTTTTGTTGAAACTCTAGGTGGGAAAAACGTTCTATATATATATATATAAAATAGCAGTGCCACATGTTCATAATAATAAATAAATATAAGCCCATAGGAAGTAAACCTGGTGCCCAGGCATTCTTGATTATTCATATAGATTGTGATCATATTATCCCAGGTATTTGTTGAAATTTGTTGAATTTCTGTTGAAAAGCTTACTTCAGTGCCCATTTGATATAATTTCTAATATTCGCATTTTTTAGTGTGTCCTAGCTGTAGGAAGACGAATCTAATCATAATCAGTTCTACGCAATTTTATTTTAAAATTTATTATGATTTGCATTTTTTGAGTGCAAACATTATTTATTTATTTTTTTTTTCATGTTTTAAAACTTTCACCATTTACACCATTTAAAAATAACTGCACTTTATTATAGTGAAAAACAAAATTTAACAACGTAGTGAATTCTGGCAAATAATATTAATTCAATGTATTGAAAACCAAATTATAAATAAAAATATTTAAAAATTTATGTTTCTCTATTAGGAAACTACACTGAAAGTAATACTGATAGAAAATGTTTAGTAAAGCTATGCATTACTTCTATTTAACTAATACTATTTTGAAAAATTATTTTTAATTTTCCTATTGCACATACAAAAACTCATGTTGCATAAAGCACATCAAGAGCGTTGGCTCATCAGGGCGAACGCGTAATAAGTTCTCTGTACGCTGGTAACGCGGCCCATGATTCGAATCCCGCAAATGAGCTCACTTGCGTAGGCGTTTTGTTTGTTTTAACCATGTGCAACGTATATATGAGCCGATTTCCCACAGAAATTCCTCCCCGAACACATCCCTATCCTTAGGCAAATAACGTATGAGTATTTTGCCATAATCAAATTAAAAACATAAGCACCAAGAGCATTAGACAAGAATCAATCTATCAAAATCCGATTTTTTGCTTCATTAATGCTCTTGTAATTTTTAACACGAAGATTTCTAAGAGCATATAGAGCCCCCCCCCAAAAAAAATAAGTAGTGGAACAGTAAAATATACTAAGATTTTAAAGAAAACAATATCATTGTGGCAGAATTAATAAACTCGCGGCTTTCTTTACTTATTGGTATACATAAAAGGGGAAAACTGCATGACAAAAACTTAAACGTCTGCGATTATGATTAGCAAATAAACAAAAGATTTTTACTTCATGTTCAGTTAATTAGCTCTGTCATATCAAGTAAGTTGTGAAATATTATTTATATCTTTAGTTTCAAATAAACTCTGAATGAAAAATACCCAAAGCTGCAAATAAAATAAGAAATTTTCGAAGTTTCCAAGATATTTTACTTTATTAAAAAAATAAGGAAAACATATCGAAAATCGTACTGTTTCAGTGAGAAAATATTCCTTCTGTCTTAGGCAAGCAATCATATACAAGAGGTAAATTAAATAATCAAAGTTAAGTTTAGTAGAAACACAAAAATATTTTGATATTATGCCCGCATGTATATAGATTGCTCATAAAAAATAAATAAATATAAATATAAACATGTACACACACATATACATGCATACATAAAAATGCAGATTTATAAACAGAAAAAAGTAAATATTTATAATTCTAAATCCCAACTAAAGCGAACAATTACTGTTACAAGTCGGATAACAAACGCTAACATATGCCTTCTTGAAAACTCCTAAAGGGCAAAGTTTTGACAGTGATTGATATTTTTACAGCCGACACTAATCAGTTCAAGCGATGATCCTCCACAGGTGTGGGGGGATAAAAAATCTACTTCACGCTTTCCGTGCATTCAGTGAAAGAAACACTACGCGCTTTTCAAAAGCTTTGTTGACAAAGCTGGTGACGCTTTCGGAAACAATACTTTAACTTTCTCAAGACCTCCAGAGGGTTAACAAGGAAATTTGTCACTGTCATAGCAGAATTAGCATCAGTATCTCTAATATAAGTTATCTTTCCCACTAACGTCCAACCTAACAGTGTCTTGATAGCCACCAGTTCGCAAAATAAATGTATTACTTTGTCTTTAAAGCGTTTACCCACTACATCAGCTCCTATTAACAGATCAGTTTCTGATTATTTATCTTTCCCAAGGATTAAATCATCTGTCATGACAATACTATTATCAGAAAGTTCTTTACAAAATGGTTCTAGTTTCAGAACAGGAATTTCAGAAGAAATTTCTTGTTGGTCTGGGACTTCAAAATTGCAGCGGTAATCCTTATTTACACTGCTTAAGTATACCCGATATCGAAAATGCTTCTTGGGATGTTCTCTACCACCAAATAAATTATGAATAACGGTTTTCCTGCTCAATTTTCTGGTACTGCATCTCCTTTATGACACGTTTACTTAAATAAGATCGTTGGGAGCCTGTATTGATAAGTGCATAAATTATTTTTCGTCCATTTTTACCCCGTAATTTCACATACAATGTCTGTAAAAGTACTTTATGCATACATGTTTTATTACTTAACGCTGTATTGCTAATCACATTTTGTTTTACTTCAGAAATATTTTCTTTTTGTTCTTTACGTTCCTTTAATTTTTCTTCATTGCATATAACTCTGCAATATCTGCCGCGGCAGTTTTCGCAAATAATTTTAGACCTACAGTCTCATGCCCTATGTCCGATTCTACAGCATAAAAAACAACATGATTTCTTTAATAATAATTTTTTCTTATCATCTAGTTGCAGTTTGAATGCAGCCTTACGTGCTCGTAAATCATGATCCTTTCCGCATTTTTTAAAAAACCAGACAGTTTGTTTATTTTTCTCAGTGTGTCTACTTCGGATTTTAGAAAGTTTATTAAAGCAGTAAGTTTATTTGATGATTTACTAGTTTCGCGTAAATCTACACTTCTTTCTCATACTCTAATAACATCATCCGGCAAACATGATTCAACGAGAAGGTATATACATGCGTATTTATCACTTGTGACATTTAATGTTTCAAGTGCTCTGAAAAGAGGTTCAGTTTTATCATACAGCTATGCAAGTCATATTGCTCGGTTTCAGCTCAATGAATTATTCAAAATTAAACTCAATAATTCTCTCACATATACTTCTATGAGGAGATCCTCTCTGCCGAATCGAGCTTTAAGACATTCAATTACTTGATAATAATTGTTAGCCGACGGAGGGAAAGAATAAATGATGTCTCTTGCTTGCGATCCTTCAACAGTGGGCTGAAATAAATGTTGAAATTTATCTTCAAGTGGAATTTCTGGAACGTTGCTAATTTTCTTAAATTGACCCCAGAAGCCCAACCATTCCTTAACATCACTGCTGAAAGTCATAAATTCGATTTTTGGTAGTTTAAACTTCGGATTTTGAACTGTAGCATTAAGAGTATTGTCATTACTTGATGTACTGTTATTACTGAAGTACTTACTTACTGGATGACTTTTACTATTCTGCTAAACTGCACAGCACATAGCATAGTTTCCTTCGGAATTTTTTGGTTAAAATAAGATCGAAAAAGGTTCTTTAGATTGATGCAGAGTTTGAGTAACTTTTATCAATTTCTAGTATTATCTGTTATGTTCTTTAAATACTCAGGTATGAAAACTTTCTCTTTTTTTTTTTAAATGAAGAAGAGAGACCTATGGGAGTTACATCTTAACTGACACAATATTTTATGTTAATCTATTATTTTTACCTTATTTTAATTTTACATGTTTCTGTCAATTAAGTACGACATATACGTTGATCTGCTCTTAAATGTCAGCATTATTAATTTTTCCAAACCACAGTCTGTCAAAATAAATCTATCAAAATAAAGTATTTTGGAAGTTGGTTGAAGTAAGATAAATATGTTTCATAGAAGATTCATACGTATGTTTTACGGAGATATAAATTCTGATAGTATTGGAAATCTCTAACTTTAAATTATGTACCTACAAATGTTTGATATGTACATATTTGGTTATATGATACCTGTTCCTATGCTGCTTAATAGAGTACTGTAGCCGGTCTGCTTTTGTAATACCTACAAGATGCATAACTAAGCGTACCAGCCTGGACAGTCCTGGCTTTTTAGTGCTCTGAAGACTAATGTTTGGAGTTCAAGAAATTTATGACTGGCGAGGATTCTTTTTTAAATTTTAGATCTTCATGTTCAACATCACGTTTAAGCACTGTCTTACAGCCATGCATGTCTCAGCTGATCTGGAACAAGCGCTGACGTCAATTTGGACGGATGCAGGGCTACCGGCCTCGCCACAACTTTTCACGTAGTGATTTGGCAACCCAACAGGGGCTATGTGTTTATGTTGTGTTTGTGCATGAAGTAACTCATCTACATGTTCTTGATCATTTTTTGTCTCATTTAGCAATGTGCAGAAGAAAATGTGTGTGTAATCTCGAGCAGGAATTCAGATGACAGTAACAATGAATGTGTTTATTGCATACTATATGGAGAATTTTCTGCAGGGCTGTAGAGTTGGAATTGGAGTTGAGCAGATTTTTGGGTAAGAGGAGTCGGAGCGGGAGTCGCTAAAAACATGTCGACTCCGACACCAGTTTTTGTTGGACAGTTTGAATTTGAAATGAAATTAAAGTTAATTGAAAAAAAATTTAATGATAAACTGAGTTATTATTTTTATTTATGGACTATATACATAAATAGTTGTTTTGTGTTTTGTTGACATGTTAATAAATAAATACGAGGGAGAAATATAAATAGGGTATTTGCCATTATTGATTAAACTGATTCATTTAGTTACAAATCTCAGTGGTAAATTTAGGAAAGAAGCAAGAACTTCCAAAATTGATGCCATTCTTAGAAAACGAGCAGGAAAAGGTGAAATTATTGATCAAGCAACAAGATGGGGAAGTATATATTTGATGATATAGAGGTTGTTAGAATTAAGAACGTTTTTAGAAAATGCAGATAACTCTAATGTTAAAGACTCTGGAATGATCTTGCAGAATTGGAAACTCATTCTTTCTACACAGTATATAGCCACAAAAAAAGCTAAAATCTGAAGAATTAACAGGTGAGAATGGAAGAATGTGATGTTTGTTCTTTCTGAAATGCAGGGTTTATTGCAGAAGAAATCATTTCTTCAATGAAGAGAAGAGAAACTAGTCTGCTTGACAATGAATGAGATCTTCCTGGGTTCAATATATGTAGATTTAAAACACCAAATTTTGTTGGATGATGAAGGAATTAAAAAGGCAAAGAAAGCCATCTATGAACTTTCATTAAGAATAAAATTAATCTCAAGACAATCGGAGTATTCAAATCAGGACAGTCAGACTGCAGACATTGTAATTGAGTCTCTATCATCCTCTTCCAGTTATGAATTAGATTTTGAGAAATATTTAGATAATATTGCAAAGCAAATGAAAATAAAGAACCAAGAGCCTTAAGATATAAAAATGAAAAAACTACAAGTAAGATTTCTACGCAGCCTTTGAAGAAAATAGAGAAATATGATTGCTCTTGCAAGACACCTCTTTTAGAACGTATAAAAATCTATTCGCAAAAGTTAAAAGAAGTAGCCCTAACATTAACAGCTTTTCTTCCTACTCAAGTCAGTGTGGAAAGACTTTTCTCAGCTCTGAAGTTTATCAAATTGGATCTATGGTCCTCTAACAAAATTCTTGTCGAAGCTATACAGTTTTTTTTAGAAATTACTAATGCCAGTTTTCCCATTCCTAATAAATGCTAATTAATGTAAATAATTTGCTATGCCATCAATTTTTTTTTCTGTAGCATCTATTATTTCTTTTATATTAAAAAATAAGCTGTAACCCATGTGTATATGTTTACATATATATGGGGGAGTGGGAGTCTTTAAATTTCAGGAGTCGGTCATTTTCCTTACAGACTCCACACCGCTGATTTTCTGTTGCACGTAAAGGAAAAGGTTACACTGAAGACCAGGTGACAACAGCTAAACATATGATTTCTATTAATGCTACTGCTTCAGCAAGCATAAAGAGTTTTTTTTCACTACAAAGATGGGAATAACAATAGCAGGGATCAGGAGTATGCTACTAAAGAAGCTACATTTTCGTACCACACTGCTAGGCATGAACTCAGTTTCAAAACAGCCGATTGCACATCAAAACTGGTTAAAAAGTTATATGATCTAAAATTTTCATCTGCTTGAACCAAAACCTAATCAATTATTGTTAATGTTATTTCAAAATTAATATTTGATAATATGTTGTGTTCTTTGGAAAATATTAATTATGTAACAGTAAAACTTTTTCCAATTGTTGTAAGATATTTGTCTGGAGGAGGGAATTCAAATGTAACGTTTTTGATGAAATGTCAGGTGATGCTGCACAAATTCTGTATCGGTATCTTTTGTAGTGTATGCAAAAATGCAAACTGGTTTTCACATTTAGCATTCCGCAGGTTATGCTACTGATATTTTTTCTAAACATCTATTTGTTATATGCATTAAACCTTGATGCATTTGCTATATTTGTAAAAGTATTGCAACTAGTCATCTGTAAGAAAATATTATTTTGGAAATCAAATATAGATCCAATACTTTAATTACACTAAGATTCTATGTACATTTCTTATATGTTAAAATGTTGTTCTTACATATGTTCTTATATGTATTCAATATCCTGCACATTTATATTATCCAGCCCTTTTTCATTAGTTTGAAAATTTTGTCGATATAAATAATAAATTCTCTTGTTTCATTATCCTTGCTTATCTCCTGCGATACATTCTTTCCTACTCCTTTCCAGCATTTCTCAGTCAGCCCATTTCATGAAAGATTGATCATGTAACTTTTTCAAAAATCTCTTATGATTGTTTATCTTCTCCATTGGTTTATCATTCCTCTTGGTTTTATCAACCAGTTTTCACAATGTTCGCCGCAGATAGTAAACTTTAAAATTTGATATTATGCTTTAATCCATTGATTGTATTTGGTAAGTGGAAAACCTTTCTTTACTAATATGCAGATTATGAGACAAATATGTTGGATTGCTTGGAGCATTCTCAATGAAAAGTAAAGCTTTAAGTTCTAGTTCTTAAAATTCATTTAATAGCATTTAACAGACAGGTTTGTTCAGTCAATTCTCAAAATTTTCATTTTTTTCCAAGATTTTTTATCGAACTCTCAAATTACTGTTAAAAGTAATTTTGAAATTCACTTTATTGCTCTTGGGGTTTAGGAATGATAAACGAGCAGTGGTTTTAATTTAAAGTCTCCATTAACATTGCCATCCAGTATAAGTTTTAAATGTTTTTTGCAGCTTTCAATTTTAAAATGCAGACTTTTGTTTTCATTTCTTTTGCCCATTCTAATTGCTTGATTTAATAACATGATGCACGTATGGCCAAATTGCGGCTCTCAGGACCCTTGCGACTCGCAAGCTGCTTGATGCTCTGTTATCCCCTTAAGTGTGAATGGCTTGTAATAAATATTCATTTCAATTTTGAAATGTATTTCCAGTTTGAAACAGAAATTGTGCAATGACACACATCTTTATTGATCAGTAAAATATTTTTAGTTAATTTATTTTCATAATAATTGAATTTTTTTTCAAGTTGTCCATTGTGCACTAATCATTGCAGTAGCAAGTAAAATATTAGATAATTCGATTGGTGCAAATTATAATGAACGTATTATTTTTAGATTAGTCAGTGACCATCAGGATAACTCAAAAGATAAATGTGAAGGTTAGTTAGAAAATAATGCACTGTAATTCCCCCCCCCAAATGTTTTTTTATTTCAGGCAGTTTCTTTTTGTAATTCATCTAGTTTCGCTGCTTCTCAATAATCACAATCAAGTGCTCTGCTATTTTTGTAAGGACTGCTTTTTTTCAGTTTTCGAAGAGCTTGGACAATTGCTGAAGAAACCTCTTTCAGGGAAGAAATATGCACTCCACAGAGGGCTCTTCCAGATTAAACACATATACTTAAGGTCTGGTTTATTCGTGTGTAGGCTTTATGTTGGATGAGGTAAACCTTGTTATTAGTACACTGAAGAACTGCTAAGGATGGATGGCATTAGCAGTGATAACAAACAAAAAATGAAATGCAGGAAAATGTGAAAAGTGAAGTTTCATTTGTGTTGACCTTTGCTGTTCAAAAGCGAAATTTAATGAGAAAGAATCAATTATTGACAAACTTTCAATTTATGGTATGTTTTCCCCAACATGACTTAAATAATTTTACATTTGGATGTATTATTGGCAAGATTGAAGAAGGACAAAAAAATAACAGATGTTGGTAGGGAGTTCAATGTCAGCCCCAATGTTGTTTCAAGGCTTTAGAAATCATTTTGAACAAATGGAATATGTAGCTAATGCCACGGGCAACGTCATGTATGCTGTACGATGTCTGCAGAAGATAGGTGCATAATGCTATCAAGGAAAAAAAAAAAAAAACGCATCACAGCTGTTGAGCTAGCAAATCAGTTGCATGGTGCGACTGGCAAGTGAATCTCCTGAAAAACTATAGCTAGACGTTTGCATCAAGGAGGACTATACATCTGCTGTTTGCGTTGTATGCATTCCATTGTTCAGACAGCAATACCACCCATTTGCTATAGTATGACAAACATCTTAATTGGACTCAATAGAACTGGGCTTGGATATTATTCTTAGATGAGAGTAGGTTCAGTCTGTTACCAGATTATAGATGCCAACTGATCTGGCGTGAGAGTGATACTGCTTATTGGCCATGAAAATATCCAGGGAAAGACCGATGTCCGAAATGCAGTATGATGGTGTGGGCCAGTACTATAATTAGTGGATGCACGCCTCTACATATGCTTCCAACTGGGACTATGGTTGACCAATGATATATTATTGATGTTCTGCTGCCTCATGTTTGCATGTTTCTTGATAAATTTATCAGTCAGTGATAAATTTGTTTTCATGGATGACAACGCAACATGTAATTGAACAGTCGCTGTCTAGGAGTGTCTACAGAGTAAGGATATTCTATGCCCCTTGTGGTCAGCACTTTCTCCAGATCTGAATCCCACTGAAAATGTTTGGGATGATTTGGGGAGGAGTCTTGCTAGAACAAGAAGATAACAAAAGTCATCATGGAGAAATTCAAAGGAGTACATTTGCCCACCTTGGATTGTCTGGGGCCTATGATGATGGTGAAAACTATATAAATGAAAATGATTTTGCTAATTAATTTAATTGCATTAAATTCAAATTCTATCCAATTCTGTAAAACGAAATTGTGAATGGCCATTAAAAAGGCTGTCTCTCTGAGTCGTTCAGCTGTAAACATTATGAATATAATGCATCATGACCCAAAAATAGTCATCACATTTATTAACAGATCTCTCCTATGCTTCTGTTATATAGTGTTGAAGCAACTAACTAAAAGTGGTAGATTACATACTACACCGTAATTCAGGTTTGACTCCAATTGCATCTAAATTCCATAAAAATTTTATTTGCCTGGAAATGCATTCTTGTTCAGTTATACTATTACTTACATGCAGAAAAGTAGTATTACTTAACACCATATAATAGATTTCTAGAATGTTCTTACTTCAACTATGAAGCAGAAAATGTTATTGGTATTAATTAATCTTTTGCCCAGTCTTACTAATTTAGCATATAAAAACTCATATAAATACCATATTTCTTTGTGCATTCCCCCCTTTAGCTTCTTAGCATCATGTTCTGAAAATTTAAATATTCACACAATTTTTCTTCCTCAATGCATTGAGAGAAGAGCTTCCCTGAATATTAAAATGAATTTGTCCACATTGTGATTGTGCTCATTTTACTAACAAAGACAGGCTGCATGAACTACCTTCACAGGTAGTTCGTGCCTCATGATATCTTCACTTCTAACTGCTGATCTATTTATGCCAGCCTAATATATGAACCAACCCATCACAGCAAACCAAACACGAACTGACATTCAATCCATGATTTCACTGAGTTGGCTGCACATTCACTTTCCTTAATTATTTATGGATGGATTGAGGCTTGAGGAGTGGCAGAAACAACAATAAGGATGGATTAAATTCAAGTTACAGGGAAGTTGAAATGAAGACATCTCACTAGATATTGCAATGCTAATATTACTGAGTATTTTAATAAAAATGTTGGTTTCTTTTAAAGAAATAATATTGTGATAGTGGTTTTTCTCAAAGAAAGGTCAAAGGCTAAATGTGTTTTTAATTAGATCTTTCTTCCCACTTTTCGCTTCATTTTCAGCCATTCTTAAAATGTGTTTAGAAAAGTTTAAAACAATGTTGTATGGAAATTGAAAGAAGCCCAGAAATGAAAAATTAACCAGACTTAAATCAAATGTTGACTATACTTTGATAATAAACTAATATACATATATGTTATGACTGGTATGGCTAAAATGCAACCATAAATCGCACTTAAGCAAACAAAAACACAGTCACTCTCTTCTGTGTAGCTGTGAAGCTACTGCGTACATGCAAGTCAAACTTTATGGCTTCTAACTGATAAATTATTTATCCTCCCTTCCCAAATAAAATGAAAGTGAAGTGTACACGTGATGCAGATGGTAGTGAAATTTTCCATTGCTGATGCTGTTCAGTCAGTCTCCTTAAAAAGTCTCCTTAAAAGGGGACAAAGTTCTCGAGGAAAAGGATGTGTGCAGTACTTCTAATCTGTTGTACTATTTCATCATTGAAGCGGTAAATTTGAATATTTCATCTTTAGTCCAAGCGATTAATCCATCTCTACAAAACAGGGAGAAAAAAGAAAAAGAAACCAAGAAAAATATCTTTTAATGTAACTACTAACTAGATAATTTACTTGAATTATGTATTTTGCTCCAAATTTATAGAAAAGATATTCCTCTTAATCCTACAAAATAATGCATTGTCATATGAAACTTTGAAAGAAGTAATAAGTAAACCTTAAATTTATAGTACAGTGTAAACTTCACAACTAGTATACTGAAAAGCAGTAATAAGTTGTTCTAAATTCAATGGTAAACAATGAATATTCTCTCCTTGTAGCTGTGGCACCACAGCATGCAAGAGTGCGATATCTGTCCAAACCCTGTGGAGGATTTCCCTGTTGGGAGGAAGGAAGACGTTCCCTTTATGTGTTGAAAATATTTCTTTGAATACCGGTGCTCTTCAGCATGCACAATCCTTTTATGATTAGGGATGTGTAGAAAGAAAGATAAAAAACGTGTTTTAATACCGAGCTCGTTCCGAATGCCAGAATTTTTACCACATTTAATAATTGTGCCCCAAATACCCAATCACAAACTACAATTTTTCTTTGGCCCTTGTTCTTTTCCAATGTAAGTTTGTGTTTTCAATACATATAAAGTTCTACTGTCACATAAAGTCTGTATTTTGATCCCATATGTAGGTGGCTTGCTTGTTATATACTGTTTGAAAGGACATCGGCCATGAAATTCTACTAATTGTTTATCTGCAATGATATTTTCATTGGGATTATTAAATTTTGGTCGAATTTCTATCCACTTTTCCCAGATATCTCGCACTGCAGCTAATTTATCCAGATTTCTTCTTTCTTGATGAGTGGATTTATTATCAAAACGATCGATATGGTGCAAAATGTTTCGAGGGATGTTGGTGCATGAAATATATTTCTGCCAGTTTCTTTATCCCATAAGCTTTTTGTTGATTCTCCATATGATTTATAAATACCAGCTAACAATAAAAATCCAACATATGCTTGAAAAGTTTCACTTTTGATATTTTTTCCATAAACCTTTTCTCCTTCAATATTAGTCATTTTTAAGATTTCATTTTTAAATACAGAAATGAGTACTACCTCAAATGCATTTTTTATGTCTGTTATCCTTAGCTTTGCATATCTTGTGACCCCTGGAGTAGTTTTTATAATATTAGCACTGTTGATTGAAAAGAATATGCAGCGGATCGAACTTCCATTGTATTCCACAATTCTTAAATGGAATACTCTCTTTATAGTTCATTTGATGAATATCAGTATCAGAATCATTGTCAGAACTTTCAGTTGTATCGCTTGTATGAATTTCATATTCGGATACTTCTTCACTGTCAGAAGTTAGAACTGTTAGTTTAGCTGTATCAGCATGACTCAAATTTATGCGATTCGGCATTTGTTCTGTCACATTCACGGGCACAACTCTTTTCCAGTATAGCAGAAAGTGAAATGCAGTAGAAAAATAGAGAAATGTTGCAATAAGAACAAAATAGTTTGGGCCCCTGCCAGTTGTATCAACTTTTTGATCTTGCACTTACTCTCTTGTCATGTGACCAGACATATACGTCAATGAAACAGGTTTCGAAAACAGATAAATTAGAGAAACTATTGTTACTCTTCTCTTTTGAATTATTCTAAACAAAAGTGAACATGTATGAGTAAAAATAAATGATTTTTTTTTGCATGGGTCATACTGATCTGAACGATACAGTAGGTATAAATTGAAAAATATTCCTTCAAAATACAAATAAACATAAATCCCTTTAGGAGTATATGCTTATATTACCAACAATGTCAAGAAGTTTCATGAAAATGTCCCTGTAATATATCTTTTATGAAAATATCAATTTTATTTTGTGTCATATAAAACCGAATAGAACAGCAGAGTTATATATTCATTTCTCGTTCTGCATTCTATTGTGCTACTGCTTAAGGCATCTAATGCATTGACTTTTTTAATTTACATTCAGTTATTAGATGCTGTTATATTTATGTCTAATTAACAGCATATGTATGTGTGTGGAGTTTAACTGCTTTTTTATCTTTCAGGGAGTAATAAATAATTTTCTTCAAGTTATGGCCGGAAGATATAACTTCTGCTTTGAGCAGACAATTTAAAATCAAAGTCTTCACATTATGTGTTAGAAAGTAGATTAGTTTAAAAATGCATCCTATGCTGGTAAGAAATTTTGGAAATGATTATACAAGTTTAACATTTCCTAAACTTTAATATTATATCAACTGTTAATGCTACTGTATGAAATAATTGCTAATTAAAGAATGTCTTGCAATATAACATTTTTTATTTATTCTGCATAACTTTATCTGGTTATTGATAATAGTATCAGTAGTCATTGTAGAAATGAATATGTAAAATTTATTCACATTTCCATTATTGTATTTATCCATAGAATAGGAAAATAGGTTTAAATTCTAAAACGCGTATTTATTTCATGGGTTCATTTAATTTAATAATTAAAAATACTTTTCAGTGCTGGAATATTTGTGCTTTAAATCAAATGTTGTATTCTGTGAAGATTTTTGGAGATAGTTTAAATTTTGGAAAAATTTTGTCTAAAACCAAATCCAAAACCTTAATCTGTAGCATCTTAAGAATAGTTAAGTATATTTTCTAGCCACATTTTTTCTAATTCTGTACTGTTCGACCTCAATTTCCTCAAATTAAATCCACCACTCTTTCATATTAATACAGCATCTGATGACTACTCAAATGATTCTCTGACACTGTTTCCACCATAATATAAATCGTCTATGTAAAGTCATGAATTCAACATTTCAAATGACTTAGGTTAACTTCTCTCAAATATTTTTATATGATCCTTTATCATAGCACTGAAAAGGAAAGAGGATCATTTACATCCAAATGGTAATCTTTTCATTCTCATAATTTTATATTCTTCCCTAGAGTTATCTGAATACCAAAGAAATTTTAAGAACTTTCTATCTCTTTGAGAAATTCTTTTCATTAAAAAAAATCTTCTGCATATCACCACCAAATGCTATTTTGTAATTACAAAATTTTAGAATCACATCCAAAATATTTGAATTTAAATTTTGCCAACTTCCAAACAGTCGTACAGAGCAAGATTACCTATAAATTTTGAACTGCAGTTAAAGACTAATAAATTCAATGTCCCCTTCCCCATGTAGGAATGTTTATTGTTATCCCATAGCTGAAAATAGCTGTCATTGGTACCATGAGAAATTAACTTTGCACCATTAGCGGCAGTTTTTGTCCATTTTCCTCGTTTAGTTGAGGCGAGGAAAAAAGGTGATGTTACTAGTAATAAGAGCTGAAGTTCAAGAATGAATAATGTGTTCTTGCATTTTTCATGCATGTGGATATTCTAATTATAAAACTGAATTGATTGGCAGTTATAATTTATTTGTCTTAAGTAGTTCCGTGATTACTTGAGCTTTGAGCATGTTATTTTATGACTTGGCATTTCTTAAGCTATGCAAATCTTCTGTATAACAGTCTCAATAAGGTAAATTGTGTATCATAGAATAATTTGAGTCTGAACTTTTTTGCTTTTTCTCCGAGTTCTTCAGCCGTACACGTTACGAATATACTGCATTGTGACTCAAAAATAGTCATCACTTTTATTATCAGATCTCCCCTTTTCTTATGTTAGATAATATGGAAGCCACTAACTAAAAGTAAAAGTGGTAGATTCCATACTACTCCATTCAGAACTCAGGTTTTATTCCAATTTCATTTAACTTCCATAAGGCTTGGAAATGCATTCTTGTTCATTCATAATATCTTTTACACACAGAAAACAGGGTTGCCACGCTACTGGGAAAACCGGAAAATGTCAGGGAATTCGAAAATTGAGCAAAAGAGTCAGGGAATTGAAATATTTTAGTCTAAATCTGGGAAAGTCGGGGAATTTCATACAGCAATCCCCCCAAAAAATGAGTTTTGTGCCAACATTGGAAGCGATCACTTTCTTGGCGCGCGAGTTAGCGTCACTCAGGCAACTGGCATAGAGCCAATTCTTGCAGCTCCAAAAAGATTGGCTTTTAGAAAGGCAAAGCAAGTTTCCAGCAACTTTGTTTCTCAGTAACCTTGAGAATCGGAAGATTCGCATGCAGATGTGCAGTGCATATTGAAATAAAGAAAATATGTATTCTTGTATCAAACAAATTGGTTTAATTCTGATATAGCGGTACCATGGAGGTTAGAATAGCCTGTGTGTACGGTACACACGGGATTTGGCGACATTATGATGAGCAGTAAACAGGCCATATTGGTCTTGGCGGCAATTTTCAAAATCTTGCCCAGGCCGTAGCGTATGCTAGGATTTTACCGCAAAATCTTTTAAACATTTTTTTCTTTTTAATAAATCCCTTATTTGTCATTTTGCAATAAAATAAAAAAATAGTAATCAGTCATCTACGCTAAACATTTAATATAACTATATTCGCCAAAATATCATTGATTATTGTAATTCAGTTTGTAAATAATTTTAATGATATTCATATCATTTGATGTCACTTCTTCCCCTTAAATTTATTTTTTATTAGTAAATAATACTTTCAAATTTCAGGAAATTTTCTCTGGCATAATCCCGAAACTAATTCTAGCAGTATAATGATGTAACATCACGAAATTCAATGCCCATATTTCTTGCTTATGTATTCAGATAAATAAATGTAAAATACCTGAATTTATTTTAAAATAACATTAAATAGATTTCTTTCTTTCGTTTAGCTGCAAAATGTCAGCCAAAAAAAAAGGCATTTTTTATCCTCATCGGGCAGATTCTGATCTCAATTCTTCAGTGGAGAAAACAACTCCTATTATAGTTATAATAGTAATCTTTGGGGATAATGTATAAGTCATATGTAATTGGCAAATTTTTGTGTTTTCAAGTGATACCATAATTAATTTACCTCTTAGCTCAGCCAACGTGCATTACGCGGATAGACTGGAATTTTCTTAAAACACACCTGGAAAAGTCAGGGAATTTCATTCTCCTGTTTGAGTGGCAACCCTGAGAAAAGTAGTATTTCTTAACTCTATAAAAGAGCTTCAGTCATAAAATGTTCTAATATCAACTGTGAAGTGGAAAATGCTATTGGTATGAATTAATCTCCTGCCCAGTCTTATGGATTTAGCATATAAAAACTCGTATAAATACCATATTTCTGTGTGTATTTTTCCCCTTTAGCTTTAGCACAATGTTCTGAAAAGTTAAAAGATATTCATGCAATTTCCCCTTTCCTCAGTGCATTGAGAGAAGTATTAAAATGAATTTGTTCACATTGTGAGTGTTTTCATCTTACTAACAAAGCCAACCCTCATAAACTGCCTGTGAAGGTCACCTGAATATCTTCACTTCTAACTGCTGATGTTTATGCCGGCCTAATATGACCCATCGCAGCAAAACAAACTTGAACTGACATTCAGTCCATAATTTCACTGAGTTAGCTGTACATTCATCTTCCTTAATTATTTATGGGTTAATTAAGGCTTAATGTTCTGTTTAACAATTTATATGTTGTGCAGCCATCCTAAGAGTCGATTTAAATGGTTGTTCATATACGACACACCTGGCTTTTATATACAGTTAGCTGCCAACACATATGTGATGCACCCATCTTCAAAGGGCTAAAATTCAGCTACAGCTCACCAAATTCCTTATTCTTTCTTTTTGTATTTATCATTCTTTGACTTTAGAAGTCTTAAAAAATCATCAATGTAGACATCCTACTTTTAAGCAGATGAAACTAAAGTACTTTTGCTTGCTTAATAATTCAATGCTTAAACATTAGAACTGACTTGTTTTTGGGTATACATGAGTGACAGCCAATATGAACATATTACCACATTCTTAGAAGTCTTAAAAAATCATCAATGTAGACATCCTACTTTTAAGCAGATGAAACTAAAGTACTTTTGCTTGCTTAATAATTCAATGCTTAAACATTAGAACTGACTTGTTTTTGGGTATACATGAGTGACAGCCAATATGAACATATGCTTACCACATTCTTGAGTTTATGCACTTTAAAGGAGAGACTATTTTGAAGAAATTTTAAAAACCATGGGTGAACAATATCTGCCAGTTGTACAATATATATATATTGGCAATATAGAGTTTTGGTTTGACTTATGAGCAGAACAATATTTATGAGTCATAAAGATAATCAAAGAAATGTTTTGTGCTGATTTACAAAATCGTTAATGAAATAGAGATTTACTGCAAAGGAGAGATGTGGATTATCAGAATGTACCCAAAACTGTTTTATCACTCCATCCTTCAAATCATTCGTCAGTGCTGTGGTGATGTTCCAGTGTTTGGAAACAAACAAACAACAACAACAACAGAAAAGGTATTAAAAAGAGTCACTTGGTACCATGTCTGGTGAATACTGTTACGAATTTCACATTTATTTGGCTATTTATTTAGAATTGTAATTAGATTTGCTTCATGTTGCCTTAGCAACGCAGACGATTTTTGAAGAGAAAGCTACGTCGAAAAAAAAAGTAGCAATAAAAATAAAAGAGCGCGCGCATTTAATGATTAATAAATATATATCTCGTAATTACTGTTGCCATCCAGAAAAATCTAGAAAAATCGTGATTGTTCTACTGATAATTTAAAAGCTTATAAAAGCCGAGGTGAAACACCTCATCTCAGTTAGTGAGTTAGTTGTTGTTGTTGCTGTTATACTTGTAGCTGTAAAAAGCGAACTGCTGTTTGTTTACTTAATGCTGTATTGATTGTAGTGATTTCGCTGTGACATAGAACTATTTTATCTGTTTTGAACTGAGTTTTTGCTAAACGTTTGAGATATTGTGATATTGTGCGAAGATTTGTGAAGAAATATTTCAGCATTTTAATTTATTTATTGTGGAAAGAATAAATTTTTGTTAACTTTTTACGACTTGTGCATTCAATATATTACGAACCCGTACGCACGTAAGAAATTTTGGTGTCAGAAGTGGGATATTTTGAATGCCATTAACTAGAGCAATGGAAGAACAATTAAAGCAATTTATGGCAGCCTTTGCTGCATTTAAAGATGAGATGAAAGATTCGGTTAAAGAAGAGATAAAATCCGTTAAAGAAGAAATTAAAGCTGGCCAAGATTCCGTGAAAGAGGAGATGAAAGCTGGCCAAGAATCTGTAAAAGATGAAATGAAGGCTGTTCAAGAATCTGTAAAAGATGAAATGAAGGCTGTTCAAGAATCTGTAAAAGATGAAATGAAGGCTGTTCAAGAAAAGATTGAAGCAGGTCAAGAGGAAATGAAAAGAGAAATTACCAGCGTAATAGAAAATAAATTCGAGGCCATGGAAGGCAGAATCGACGCTGTTGAAAATAAAGTTGAACACATTGAAGAAAGAGTTTCTGCTGTAAAAGAACAAATAGAAGGAAGAGTTTCTGCTGTGGAGCAACAAATTGATGACAAGATTTCTGCGGTTGCGAAAGAAGTTGATACTTTAAAGAAATTCGTAGCGACGGCAGGAAGCAATTCGGATAGTTTCAAATTTCTACCCATGAGTGCTCGCCCTTCTCTGAAGCTATCGACATATGATGGGAAGACCTCCTGGCAAGTGTATAAGACACAATTTTCTATAGTTGCGGAAGCAAATGGATGGGATTCCCAAGCTAAGGCCTGTCACCTTGCGGCTTCTTTGAGAGCAGACGCAGCGGACATCCTTCAAACTCTTCCCGAAAACAAAAGGCTAGATTTCGAAGCTCTGTCCGGTGCTTTAGAGCTGCGTTTTGGAGAGAAGTGTTTAAAAGATTACAGCAGGCTGCAGTTAAAATCCCGTCAACAGAAGCCTACGGAAACACTCCAGGAGCTCGCCACGGATGTTGAAAGGCTGTCCCACCTCGCCTTTTCGGAGTGCCCGACAGAAACAAGAGAAATCTTGTCCCTGCAATACTTCATCGACGGCATCCGGGATCCTGAAATACAGAAAGCACTGCGAATGGCTGATGTGAAGGACTTAAAAAGTGCTCTGGTGTATGCCATGAAATTCGAGGCAGCACAGCAAGCCACTTGTAGAGACCGCCACCCAATCAGAGCTGCTCACATACAAGAACCAGTGGATCCAATGACTGCTCGCCTAGACGATTTAACCAGAAAGGTGAATGCTTTGACACGGAATACTGGTGACAAGAAACCGTTCGTAAAATGCTGGAACTGCGGTGCTGAAGGGCACATTCGAAGAAACTGCAGAACACCCCAGGGCACGGATGTTAAGACCGTGCCTCTCAAGAAAGAGGGTAACTGTCTTTCTCCGTAACCTCGTTCAACCGGCAAAAATCAACGCAAAATCTAGTTGACCCGTCTGTCTTCTTCACCAAGTGGCCTGAAGCGTATCCTATTCCTGATCAAGAGGCTGTCACAGTAGCAGAGATGATGATACAGCACTGGATTTCCAGATTCGGAGTGCCTCTTCAGTTACATTCCGATCAGGGAAGGAATTTTACCTCGGCTGTAGTCAAGGAACTCTGCAAGCTACTCGGCATTGACAAAACCCAAACGACGCCTTTACATCCCCAGTCGGACGGTATGGTAGAGAGGTTTAATCGAACCATCCTCAATAACCTCTCATTAGTGGTTTCCAGAAACCAACAGGACTGGGACAAGAAGTTGCCACTATTTTTACTGGCTTACCGCAGTGCTGTCCACGAGACTACCGGCTATTCCCCATCTCAGATGCTCTTCGGTCGTGACCTTCGTCTGCCATGTGATCTTTTGTTTGGTCGCCCTCCGGATGCGCCTTCATCGCCTGAGGAATACATTCAAGACCTCCAGGCCCGGTTTGAAGTGATGCACAACTTTGCACGAGAGCGAGTCAACTTGGCGACGGAGAAGATGAAGACCCGCTACGACACGAGAGCTACTGGACATCGTTTCAACGAAGGAGACAAGGTGTGGTTATGGAATCCGACTCGTCGAAAAGGACTTTCTCCGAAACTACAATCACCTTGGGATGGTCCTTACACAGTCCTAAACAGGCTGAACGACGTCGTGGTTCGGATCCGTAAGTCATCGAACTCTAAACCTAAAGTCGTTCATTACGACAGGTTAGTTCATTACTATGGCCATAGTACGTAGTGTATATAGTTGTAAATAATAATGTACATAGTATAAGACCATGGTCCTATTTGTATTTAGTATTTGATTTGTATTTGTTAAGTAGTAGTATTTGATAAGTATTTGTGTTTAATAGCATTTGTATTTGATAGTATTTGTACTTAGTATTTGAATTGTATTTCGCGTTGGATAGAATTTAATTTGCTGAAAGTCACTTATTTTAATTATTGTTTATTTTGTTATTATAAAGTAATGTTTATTATAGCACTGATGCTTTAGTTGTAAGTTTGGCTTCCTGTCCAGGGATTGTACTGCCCGGGACGTGCAGTCCTTGGGAAGGGGGCAATGTTACGAATTTCACATTTATTTGGCTATTTATTTAGAATTGTAATTAGATTTGCTTCATGTTGCCTTAGCAACGCAGACGATTTTTGAAGAGAAAGCTACGTCGAAAAAAAAAGTAGCAATAAAAATAAAAGAGCGCGCGCATTTAATGATTAATAAATATATATCTCGTAATTACTGTTGCCATCCAGAAAAATCTAGAAAAATCGTGATTGTTCTACTGATAATTTAAAAGCTTATAAAAGCCGAGGTGAAGCACCTCATCTCAGTTAGTGAGTTAGTTGTTGTTGTTGCTGTTATACTTGTAGCTGTAAAAAGCGAACTGCTGTTTGTTTACTTAATGCTGCATTGATTGTAGTGATTTCGCTGTGACATAGAAGTTTTGAAAATCAGGCACTCCTGATTTAAATGAGACTGTTGAACTTTCCCTCTATAAGGAATTAAAATATCTTCAACAACTAATTGCCAATCAAAGATTTAGATCTGAATATCTAGGGCTTTTGATTCAAAGGCAAGATCCAAACAAGTACAAGTTAGTTCTTACTGGAAGTGATAATGTTAAATACACTGAGTGGCCATTAACTATTGTCACTGAATTATTACCTGGAAAAGACAACGTCATTCGACTGATACAATGGAAAATGGACAACTTTTATGTCCTATACAAATTTTTCCGTTATAACTGTTATGCAATTGATGTGAAGGTCTAAAAAATGGTACTGATGAACAAGCTAGTTGAAGGGTGTTCGGTGGAAAATAGCAAAATCTGTAAAAATCAAGAGTGGAGAGCCTATACAAAGATTAGACTATTAGACTTTATAATATTTGAACTTCAGTTTAGTTCTTTTACCTTTTCCTTTTAATTTTAAAATTGTGTACTTATTTTCAAAAGTTTTACTTTTTAAAATTTCTAGTAAGTTGTTCCCCAACAGCTTAAGGTGGGCATGTGCGCATAGTAAGTAGGCATAATGAGTTAAGAGAATATTTTGTTATTTACATGAGTAATGTACTTATTTAAGATCCAAACTTATTTTCAGCAGTAATATTTTAGAATATGTTAATTAGTCCCTAGAGTCTGTGAAACAGTGGTAGTAGCATAATAGTTTATTTTGATATGTAAGCGAACATGATTCACCCTTTCTACCTCTTCCTTCAGACCAAATGATATTTTTTACTGAGAATACTCTTTTGACTGGTACTGACATGCTGAAAATGTTATCCATGATTTGAACAAGATTGAGCTATGACCTCCCCCCCCATGCCATTGAAATAACTGAAAAGTTGTATGAATTTTTCTTCACAACTTTTCTTTTTCCAGCTTTCGTAATTTACTGGCCGAAATCTTTTGCAAGTATTTCTGTATCAGCAAAATGTTTTTTCATATTTATTCTATTATTTGGCACAGTTTCAATAAATTTTTCACCTGAAGCTTCAGTTTCAGACCATGTTAAATTGCTGTTGTATATCCAAATAAAAGATTCTATTACACCAAAACTGTTTTCGCATACTTCAAATATAGACTTCTATGATAAAATGCTCTAAACTCTTGTACAGTTATATTTATATTAATAGTTCCATTATTTTTTAGTACAAGAGTTTTTTTTTTTTTTTTTTCTTCTTGAGTCTTAAATTTCCACCTTTCCTCAAAGTTTGCTTTTAATTTTCCAATTTAACTGACACAGTACATGCTTCTGTACTTTTTACAATCAAAATACCTGTATTAAATAATCCGAGTTGCCCTAGAAAGAAACCACGAGTACATTTCACCTCCATCATTATCAAAAAAACTATTTTATCTGCAGTAAATAGTTTTCTTGTGAAATAAAATAAGATTTCATTCTTTCCCAAATTTCAAGTGTTCTTTAATAACTGGAGATAATGAATGAAAATTCAAGGACATTTTTACAATTAACACCACTTAATATGATTGCATTTAATGTTATCATATGTATACTGTTGTTGAATGGCCGAAATCCCACCATTTGTATATGAAAACATGGAAAATACATTTCTTGTTGTGATCAACATTTCAGTAAATGTTATCAAATGTTATAGAATGAATTTTTCAAACTGGAGTAAATTCTTCAAGTAAGATCAAAATAAATATAGAAACTGTGAAATGACTGGAAAATGTTATCAAGTAAGGGATTAAGTTAACAAACTGCTTGGTTTTTATTTTAGTCAACCATTTGAAATTAGATAAAAAGCAACCTTTTGTTTCATTTGTCACAGGTTTATAATAACTTGGTTTTGAGAACAATCAGACACAGATCTATCTTTATCAGAAGAAGGTGACAGAAGATCTTTGCCAGGGGCTTTTTGAAATAAATCCAAACACATAAAGTAATAAACTTTCAGAAGAAGGTAAAGATCAAATAAGCAGATTCCCTATTTTCTTATAAGGAATTCCCTCCGAGTCGTAGGATTAGGAGTACAACATAGGCCAAATAATTTCCAGAAACATTAGGCACAGTTCATACACTAACTTTTGAAGAACACGTACAGATAATCATTTAGTAATGACCTTTTTCCCATCTAAATTGCCATGAAAATAAGTATTTATATGTTTCTGTGTGTATTTATATTAAATTAGTTAAATTCTATTGCTATTTTGACTTATACTTTTTCTCTTTTGTTGTACATCGACAGAACAAAATTCTTTTAGTTAGTAGCTCAAACCGTATAAATGGGGAAATATTTATAAATTTTGAGCCATAAGGCTTTTGTTTCAATGGAGCTGCAGTTTGAAGGCAATAATGTAAGGTCTGAGCATCGCAACCAGAGCCAACAATATTTTTTTTAGTTCCTTTTTCAATCTACTGTAAATATTTTTTCTTCTGTACGTTTAACATCCCACAAGTAGCATTGTGATTATCTCCACAAAGTCCAATAACTTTCTATATTATAAATTTTCATAACTGACATTAAATGGTTTGTCAGTATTTCTGAAGTTTCACCAGGCTGACTTAAAGTTGAGATTGTGAAGACCAATATGAAATGCAAAAATTGCTTCTTTAAATACTACAAAGAATTCATTGCCACTTAAATGGGTACTTTTAAAGTACGATAATATATTTGAAAAAGTTCATGTTGTGCTACTAGG
>KK122021.1:33765-130216 GCA_000611955.2 Stegodyphus mimosarum | reverse complement strand
TGCATTTATTTTATAGTAACAGATGTTCAATATTATCACAACCACAAGGTAATAGGCAAGTCAGGCGCGTCGCTACGCCCATTACAGCGGAGTGTAGAAAGTCGGCATCGATTGCAGCGAAGGTCAGTCGAATGACATTTTACAGTTCCACAAGTGTGGTTGAAAAGTCCCGGTACACACAAGACTTTAAGTATACCCACAACCAAAAACCTGCCGCGGTCAAGTCTGCTGATCTTGAGGGCCACTCAATCTTACAACAGCGACTTATCACTCGGTCTTCGGTGAAAGATTCCAACAGGAACGTCTTGCCCTCGCGTGCAATGTGGGGCGGGGCACCATCCTACATGAAGGTGAAAACAGGTAAGGCATGTCTTTCCTGCAATGCAGGCACAACGTGGTCACGCAAAAGCCTAAGATACCGTGCTGCAGTGACTGTTTCACTTCGGATACAGGACAGGGTTCTTCAAAAAAGAAAGGGCCCAGAATAAAAGACGCGGTGAAACCACACCAAACAGTCACATGAGGAGAACGCAGTGGCTGTCTTTGGCATTCACGAGGATTGGATGTCTCCCAAATACGACTGTTTTGCGTATTGACGTCACCATGCAGTGAAAAGTGAGCTTCATCCGTCCACATGACGTTCAGGAACCATTGTGGGTTACGCTGCATTTGTGCCAGCGCCCATGTAGCAAACTTTTGTCTTGCATCTGTATCTGCCGGTAATAAGTGGTGAAGTCGCTAGATTTTGTATGGATACAGATTCAAATTTCCATGCAAAATACGTCGAATCAACGCTTCCGGAATCTCCGTTTTTCTCTCAGCTTCACGAGCACTTCTACTTACCGTTGATGTCTCGGCTACCATATCTTTCATGACACTTTTTACCACATGGACGCAGTTCGCTCTCAAGAGTGGACTGCCACTTCGTTGACGATCCACCAAACTCCCAGTTTCCTCAAAACGTCGTGATAAATCCCATTTAATTGAATAGAGCGTTTTTAGCCTTCAGTCTTTTCTCCGTGCAAAACTTTCGCAGTGTAACAGTTGTGAATTCACCATTCTTATAGAACAATTTAACCGCCCATGCCCGATCTGGCAAAGAAAGCATGCTTCCGGCTTCGAATGACTCATCCGTTTACAGTCAAGTGTTCTATTGATAGCCTGATTTGTATAAAACATCTCAGTATGACATGTGAGCGCCCTCTGTCGGTTACTTTTGTAAACGTATTTTTCATGAAAAAAAAATCCAATGTCTTTCGGACGATATTGGGGCAAACAGAAAATTTTTCCGTGCATTTCTTCTTTTATTACGAATTTTTGAACTTTGCACGAATTTATGACGCACCCGGTATATGCGCCTTAGTGCTTCCAGCGGTGAAATATACTTTCGGTATCACTTTATTTTCACTGTGGTAAAATTTTCTAAATATGCGAAATATTTATTTAACATTAGTTATTTCCATAAGCAAGAAACGAAACAGAATAAGAAAGTTTAAAAATTTAGACTGACAGTAATTATTTTGAAAACAAGAAGTTATAAGAACAACACACGAAATTTTATATTACCAATCAGGAAATAATGGCATATACACTTTTGACAGAAAACTGTTAGTCGTTTATTGTTCTATGCAGAAGAAAATTCATCCTTTGAATAAATGTATTTTACAAAAGAATGTTTCAGAAAAATATAATAGTTTGAGTATTTTCCTGCTTTAAACTTTGCCTTTAGTTTAACAGAAGAAATAACAGTAAAATTCAAAATAATCACAAGTTGAATTAATACAACTAATCGGGGATTCAAATCCACTCGTGGGAAAAATTAAGATAATTTCCAAATTATGTCCAGCTTTTATTAAAATTATTGAATAAAAAGTAGCCATTACAGCGCCGAAATATTTTGCAAATATTCCGAGTCGAATTCGTATGCGTACACCGGGTACACTTGCGAAGCAGTGATTACAGAAGAAATTAAGCGCAAGTGATGTTCGTGGCGATTTTTGAGCTCATACTCTCATGACATTCTCTGTGCTTCTCGCAAGACTTGGGCAAATTTTATAAGGTACCAGGTAAAATAAATACCGGTAAATAAAGGGATAAAGAAGTGAAATGGAGAATTTTCAATAGACTGGAGGCAGAATATACATAAGGCAGGTGGCTACAGAGCTCAATGTAACACCCTGGGTCATTTGCAATTTAGGGAAACAGTTTTAGGACACTGGATCCCTTTCGAGAAGATATAGGCAAGGTGTACCAAGATCTACAACTACGAATGAATATTTGGCACTTTCAGCGCGGCGACAGAGGACTGCTACCGTCTCACAATTCTCCCGGAAGCTGTATACCGAGACTGTAACCTGAGGTTCAGCTTCTACCGCTACCCGAAAACTTCATGAGATACGCTTGTATGCATCCCGCTCCCTGCAGCACACAAGAGAGGGCTTTCAGCATAGTGCAACATATGCCTTGGACCAGACTTCAGTGAAACCAACGTGGAGTCTGATTCTTGGCATACCTGCATCTGGACAGAACCTGAAACACGATATCCTCCCTGCCTACCTCATAAGGGCAAAGCATGATTACTTTGGTGAAGGTGAATGATTTGGATAGCCATTATGCTGGACGGTTGGACACGCTTCATGTTTTGAGCAAAGCTCTCTGACTACTGTGAGGTATATAGAGGAGACTGCAGAACCTTCTGTTCGACATTTCAGAGGCGCAGTTAGTCGTTCACATAAGGCTCAGCTAGTCGACTATTACCTAGAAAGTCAGGATATGTGACGAGTGGGTTGATCAGCCAGATGTCCCGAACTGAAAAATAATCTCAAGGACACTCTCGGCAGGGCACTTTTATCTCGCCATTCTCCTTCGATTACCATTTCGTAGTTTAAAATACCTTGCTGCAAGAGTGGGATCGAGTGCCACAGGGACTCCTCAACTACCTCCTGTCCAGTATGTCGTCATGCTGCGCAACTTGTCTGTTTGTGAGACTGGACCGTACTCTACATTAGATTCACTCTCAGTTTGATATCACAACGTGGATTTTAGATGAGCTTTGCTGATAATAATCCGTATACAAAATGACTTCTGAATGCTAGATCTCTCTATTTGTTATAAATAAATAAATATTCATACCAAATTTCCTTAAAATTTGTCCATTAGATTTTTGGAATTTCGACAAAATGTGCAAAATCTCTCCATTTTACACACTAGTGTAATAATAAGCTGTTGCGTTCGTACGAGTTTGTAAGAGATAATGTGATTTGTTGTAAGCTAATTCAGATATCTCAGATTACGCGGAACGAAACTCGCAACAACAGTAACTAAATGACCTTAAATAGCTTTCAACTGGCCGCGCGAGATCTTTCTAGTAATTTCTGCTTGTCGAGATTTCTAGAAAGCAATAAGAGGATGTAATTACGGTTACAGCAAACATAGTATCAAATTACATTTATTCAATTTGAATACGAATTACCGAGATAAATTTTATTCAATGTTAAATGCACGTGCTTCTGTATTTTAAATTATCCGGCATAGTTTTCTCTTAAAATCTGTTTCGCAATGCATTTCAAGAGGAAATACAACAATGTTAATTATATTTCTACTACAATTAGTTATCTCAATACAAATTTTGCAACAAATCAATAAATGGATTTTAAAAATATTTATACCTTTAAAATCTGATTCAGTCTGAACATTTGAAAATTTTCTACGTGTTTGAAAATATAACTGTTTAATATTTTCTTCCTAATGCAAATTGCAAGTTTACAATTGAGAATTCTAATAGCTTTTTAAATATCATAAAATCTTAAAATCGGAATTAAAGCCTTAAGTAATAAACTCAATCGTAGACAGGGATATTATCAAGGGGTACAAAGTTTACTTTGATGATAGCACCCAGCACATTAAAACAGAAGGCAGTCTTCAAGGAATTAGAACTAAGTAGTTTTCTATTAAGTTTTGAATCAAATGAAAGTTTAAATTTTTAATGCAACAATAAGTCTCAAATCAACACTTTGCGATTACTTTTAGATAAACATAACAAAAACTTCTAAAACATATATTCAAAGGAAGTCAGTAGTTAAAGATAAAGGCATAAGATACTAATGTATAAAACCTTTTATTTCAATTTCAAACATCAGAAACAAAATTAAGAATTTAGTGAGCAGAAATATAAAGTACGACGCAAATAAATTAGATGAAAGCGAATTAAACTGAGCTTTTCTTTACGTCGAAAAAGACTTCTCTGACTTTTATTGTGATTTATGGTATTTACTGAACATTAAGTATTTTTTACAGTTGATTTGTCATTAGTCAGCTTAGAGGATCAGCAGTTCATATTGCTTTACGATATCATTAGTAAATGCAAGAAATCTAATAGAAAGAATGTGAAATAATAGCCAAAATATAATTTAGTGTAATTAATAAGAAATTAATTAAATTAGACTATCTAACAAGAAAAGCAAGTGTCACGTGGTTAGCATTGTATTTTATATATGAATTGCGCTGAATTTAGTCCTTCTCTCTTCAGAATAATTTGCTAGAAAATTCCAAAAAAATATATTTTCTATATGCAGACTTAACTTCATGCAACGATTACGACATCAGTTAGCAAAATGTATAGAAAACTTGATAGTTTGAATACTCGATTTGGATTGATAAGTTTTGGAACTATATTTCGTACGAATAATAGTTGATTAAAATGTAAAATTGTCTGTTTTTGTAAATAACTACGGATTTTGCCTATAATTAATTGTAACTTCTGGTTAGTCCATGAATAAATGTGTAAGCGACTTATCCTACGTCTAAAATGACATAGATCTTACGAAGAGTATAAAAATCCTTTTATTCAGGAATCAAAATAAGAGATACTCCTTATGCTTACAAAGTAGCCAGCATGTATGGCGTAATTCAAATGATGACGAATTCAAATTTAAAAAAGAGTTAAATCTTATGTTAGCCTAAAAGTTACATTGGAATAAATGACGAGCAATTTTACTCAGCCTATACCGGCATAACAAGCACTATTGGCAATGCCGAAGACAGGCATCTATAGCAGAATGGCAGCTAGTAACGTAGACTTCAGCAGGCGGAACACGCTCTGAATAAAAATATCTAAAGCTTTCATTTAAATACTACCGCTTTCTACGTCATTTGAATACGCGCGAATTAAGTTTTCTGGCAAGAAAACGGAAAGAAAGAGTGATGCTACTTTAAATAAAATAACTGGTTAGATAAAAATAAATAAATCCTTACATTTTCCGTGAAAGAATTTAAGTAATCACATCGGAGGTCTTTAACGACTTCGTTAAAATCATAAATTTTAACTAACCATGATCCAACTTCTTACAAGCGAAAGAACTTACCACTATCTTAATTCTAATCTTACACATCTATATAACAAAGGGCAGGATCTCCATTAAAAATGCCTTTTATTTACATTCACAGTAAGCTAGCTTCTGATCTGCTTTCAGTCATCAGGAAGGAAGAAAATTTTAGCAAAAAAATTCAGCACATAATTAATTCCTATTCAGCTTTTCTTAACCCTTTTTTTAGATAACATTTCATCAAAATCTATTTCTTTTAATTTTTTTAACTTTCCCTTTAAATTTTATCAGCACGTTCCTGTATTTCATGTATTCTATCAATCTCTTCGCCACCGCTCTCCAGTAAAATGTAGCGATATGAATGAGAAGTGCCTTTTGCTTAAGTGGTGCAACACTACCAACTTTCTGGCTCCGCTGCTCGATTTGTAGCTTGAGGATACGGTGTCAGTCTTAAAGTTTCTGCTGGACCTTTCAGCTGAAACTTAGGCGAACCGAACTGGAACTTTCGAGGCCTCCTGTACAGTGTTGAAATTCCCTCTACTTGTACCGTCTTCGGTAGGACCCTGGAAGCGGGCCTCTCGAAGTACTTGGGAACAGGCGCTTGAGATTTTTCGCGCACTCAGAGCGTGCGGTGATTGTTCTTAGGATGTTTACAGATCCTTTAGCTATTGGTTGCTTTCTTGACGTATTGATCCTTCTAGAGTATGGCTGTAATATGATGTATATGTAATGTAATGTACGAAATGTGAAATCAGATACGTGTACGGTGTAAATATACGAATTCAAGCAGAAATACCATATGTCTGGTACTTATACGTAATTTGAATTCGTGAACTTATAAAGTTGCATTTGCTATGGAAACTAAATTTAAGTTCTACAATTCTAGCAGACGGTTCAACGAGTTACCGTTATTTCTGAAATAGTATGAGAAAGACTTGCGAAGGTTTTAAATAACTTTTTATTTAATCTAAACTTGTAACATAAAGATACCACTCGAGTTATAGACAAGAACCATTACCCGTAACGATGTAAATTAAACAAAATAGTTAAACGAGTTTAAACATTGATAAAGTAGTCTAAGTCTACACGTTCAATAACATAACATACAAGCTAGCTCAAGTACTTTTACAGGTGCGTAAGTCTCAGCTGTGATAGAATGCAAATAGATAGATACGGGTACGGATATGAATTATGAAGTTGCTTATGCGAATCGAGAAAAGACTTTAATAACCTGGATAAGAAATTTAAGCCACTGACGAACTGGTATGGGAAAACTCCAAGAACGGTAATTGAGATAAAAGTGGGGAGATTGTTTTCTGCTATACTGCATGTAAGCGCATCTGATGGAAAGTAACTACAGACAAAACTCACGCCTCACAAGAAACCAAGTAAATGTTGTCAGTCAAGGCTAGATTACAAAGTTTTGATCTCTAAGCATGTGAGACGCAAATGGTCTGATCAAATTATGTTCTGGAATGATTTGGTAACCAAGAACTTCTGAAAAATTTGCAGCATCACAGAAAAGTCTAGTTTTCAAGAAACGCTAATTTAGTAAAGGGGTCCACTATAGGGTACGTCGTCAAATGCGCATGGACCAGTTTGTTTCTAATAAGGTAATGAGCATTTACAGTTCTTCTCAGGATCTCATTCTGACTTACCTGAAGTTCGTAGAAATCTGCCTTTGAGGCTGATTCCAAGGCTGCGGATCCGTAGCATAGAATTGGACTTATATTGCACAAGTACACTTTTGTCGAGCGACAGTCTTCTCGTTTTGTCGAGAAACTGTCCAGAGTCATTTACAAGAAGTACAAAAAGTTGGTTGGCGATATCACAGGCTTTTCCTAGGACGTGTTTAATATGACAAGTCCATATAACCCTCTGGTTAATGGTAATCCCGTCTCTGTACAAGAATGACAAACCCTCAGCTTATATACTCTAAGATCTAATTTGCATTCTGAGAAGAAATACGGAAGGTAGAACTCTTAGTAAAGATTAAAATCACAATAAATAGTTAATTAACATAATGTATGCTTCATTAGCTCCCTCCTAGAATTCCATTAATTGCAAACTAAGTCTCTAATGACCTTGGATGAGATTTTAAATTCTACGTTCTAACAACATGTACCAACTCACCTTTTACACTCATATAATTAAATGTATAACTTCACGTTGTGAAAACCTTTAAGATATTTCTTATGCCAAATTAATGTAAATTTACTTCTTGTTCCAGTGATCTTGATAAAACATATTTTAGCTACGGAAATGCTATTTTTAAGGTTGCCTTTCACACATTCACATACTGTTTAGCTATTTGCGCATTTTCTCTAAATTAAATTTTCTCACCGACCCCTGCAGCATTGTAATTTATGAACATATAAGAAGGTGTTCCATTTTTCAAAAACTGCCTACTAGCAAAATTCCTACATGACTAATAGCTGAGACACAGTAGATCTCAAAGTTACCTTAGTTGAAGAATCTAGATGTCCTAAGCTTAAATTTCAGTTCAATTTATAAGCTTTGGCTGGAGAGCCTAACATTTAGCTAACTTCATTTACGCAATGCTATCTTTTATTTAAAATCAATTCAATATCATTTGCTAGCTTTATATTTACAATACATATCATCAAATCATTTTAAACTTTTATGATACACCTAACATAGCTCATGCGTATGAAACGTTCCTTAGTTCATTAACATACTGTAATTCAAAAGATTGCTTAGTTTAAACTTTACATCATACGTACAGTAGCTGCTAATATTTGTTTTGCAATTGGGCCAACTTTTCTACTGATTATATACTTTTTGGACTAAAATGATACAATCGTGTTTAACACACAAAAGAAAAACAATCCTTCAAGAAAGATGCATACATTAAACTGAAAAGTTTCTTTTCTGAATAAATTAAGATATGCTCGCTTGAGACAAAAAATTAATATATACTATCATCTTTTGCATCAAAATATATTCTGAACTGAATATTTAAAGGAATAAAATAAATTTTCACTTATCTGTTTTCTTGTGGAATTCTCCCGTTCATCTCTATAGGAATTATGTCTAGGTAGGTAAAGTGATGGCCTAGGGAATTCGGATCTTCCTGTGCGACTGATGGCCCTTTTCATCTTGTGGTGCCCAGCTGCGTTTTATGTGCACATGATCTATTATCCGTATAGATTTTTGTTGCCCCTTGTGGAAATTCAGCGGTAGCGGAGCGTTTCATTTTACATTACTTCCTGGTAGGTGATCTGCCGCTCATGATTTCATCTCGCTCTTTTTGAATTTCTGCCGTTTAACTGTTTCCTCTCCCGGAAGTCTCTTGAGGTGTAGATTTCGGATTGGCTAACACATCATTTTCCCATTGCTAAAAGACTACTGTTGCTTTCTTTAACACTACTTTGTTTTCGCTGTCTTTCCCAATGCCGCGTTTTAGCAGTTGGGTTGTCGCTACAGCTTCGTGATCTTGGAACGTTCCTTCAACCCCCCTCCATATTTCTTCTTCTCTTCCTTCTTCTTTAAACATTTCGTAGAGGTAGGATTTTGCTCTACACGAGAAATGATTTACTTTTCTACGGAGTGACTGACGGTGCGGGTCAATTCTAGGGTATTGATAGATAAGTCTGAAAACTTCCTTACCAATTGCATTTACCTTTGTCTTTTCTTCCGACTTCAACTATTTCGTATCCAAGACAGGAGGCTGTGCTTTTTCTACCAACTTGCACATATCTAGCTTCACAGTGTGTTCCTGAAAACTAGATATCGTGCCAGCCAATTTTAAAAAAATCATGTTTATTATAACATTAGACTATGAGGTTGTCGCCGTAAAAAACACCTTCTAATGCTCATTTTTAACATGCACATTCAGTTTCCTTACGAATACAGAATGTCTCCCTTGGGCCGCTAACTTTTGCTCTTGGCACATAAAACAATCTATATCGCTTAAAATTTTTCGTAAAACATTTTAAGTCAAAACCTACTTTGCGCCTCCATGTCCAATAATATAATTTTTTTAGCTTAAATTTGTCGATCAACATTGCCGGACAGAACTTTTTTCAGGTTAACAAATTGCCTCCTGCAGCATTAGATGGAAAAGCAAACTTTCGAAAATTCTGATACTGTCAGTTTTGAAGAAGATTTTACAAAGCAACTCATAATGATCTCAGAGATTTAATATAATATTGAATTGTAGCAGGAAAGAGCAGTGTAGCATAATTAACGACATTGGAAAGAGAAACGTTCAGAGATCTTTGCAAATCTTACTTTAGTTCCATTCCCTGCTTTTGAATAAGGTAACATCTATTATGTGGACTAAATCGAGCAATCTTCATTCTGTGGTTAGCTAGTCCTAACGATAATAGTTTTACAATAGAACAACATATGACTTAATCGGAGTAAATTTCGAACCGACTAAATACAGTTACATAACACTCTGGAAAGAACATTCTGTACCTGTGTTAGTAAGCAGTCATCTTAGAAATGAAGTTAACGAGGCTAAACTGCATCCTACCTGTTGCCTATAGCATCTGTCTGAACTCCACGTAACTTCGCTCTTTATATTTACTGTAGGGACCAGATTTGTATGCCAAAACAATGTCAAGATTTAGTAGAATTTAAACAACGCTCTGTAATTTGACTTGCACAGGTATGACCATAAGAGAAAACGTAATTACTATCAAATTATTATGGATAGCAAGTCAGACTTTTTAAATTTTCAGTTACTATGTTATGATAACAATTGATTGTGTTCATAATAGAATAATAAAGGCAGTAAGTCGTAACGGCTGTGTATATCTTTAGCGGTTTTCTCTTTGGATATAATACCATTATATTGTGACATAGATTAATGGGAATACAAAACGAAATTGTTCAGTGATCACCGTCAAATGCTTTTCGCTGATATTTGCTGTACCTGCTCATAACCAGGAGATGACAGGAAACAAGTTGTCTGATTTATGAAAATTTTATATTAGTAACATACGCATTTCATTGCTTACCTTTCAAAAGCAAGATCACCAAAAATCTCGGAACATTGTTATAATTACAATGCTCATATAACGATTACAATCTATTATAATATAATATAAAGCTGCGTATTGGCAATATAAGTAGAATACCATTAATATAATGATAGTTAAATAATAATAAACCCTATTATAATACTGTTGGGCGCGTACGGGTTCATAATAAATTGAATGCACAAGTTGGTAAAAAGTCAATAAAATTTATTCTTACCACAAGAAATAAAAAGAAATGTTGAAGTGTTTCCTCCCAGATATTCGCCCAATATCGCAATATCAGACAGTAGTTATATTTTAAACTAATAGAAAAATAAGTAGAACACAATTCAAAGCGCAGAGAAAGCTAATCCGATCTCAAAATTCCAGCGGCTATGTAAACAACAATGACTTAGAAATCAACTGAACTGAGATGTTTTTCTCCAGCTTTTATAAGCTTTTTAATCAATCAGGGAAGCTTCTGATATTTTCTTGAGGTTTCTGGAAAGCAAAAGCGAAGAAATACGAGATATCTATTTATTAAATGCGAGTGATCCTCAAATTTTACTTTTCCGTCGTTGGTTTCTGTCAAAATAAGTTTCGTGCTGCATTGCACGGGCATATAAAACAATTCTAATTACAATTCTGGCAAAAATAGCAAATTAAATACAAAATCCGTAACACTGCTTCCTTCCCTAGGATTGCACGTCTCAGGCAGGACAAACCCTAGACAGGAAGCCATTTTTACAACTAAGGCGTCAATGCAATAATAAAAATTACATTACAATAACAAACAACATAAACAATAATTTCAATATTTACCTTAAAACAAATTAAATATTATCAAATACTAAATACAAATCAAATACAATTTAGAAATAAAAAGGACCATGGTCTTATATTATTTACATTACATACACTACGTACTATGGTCATAGTAAGGATCTAACCTGTCGAAATGAAAGACTTTAGGCTTAGAGTTGCATGCTTACGGATCCGAACCATGACGTCGTTTAGCCTGTTAAGAATTGTGTATGGACCATTCCAAGGTGAATGTAGTTTAGGGCAGAGTCCTTTCCGTGGAGTCGGAGTCCGTCCACAACCACATCTTGTCTTCTTCGTTGAATCGATGTACAGTAGCTCTCGCGTCGTATCGGGCCTTCATCTTCTCCGTCGCCGAGAAGAGGTGAAGATGACAGGCCTTAGCTTAGGGTTCCCATCCTTTGCTTCCGCCACTATAAAAAAACTGTATCTTTTAGACTTTCCAGGAAGTCTTCTTCCCGTCATACGTGGATAGCTTCATAGAGCGACGAGCAGGCATAGGTAACATTTTAAAAACATCAGAATCGATCCCTGCCGTGGCTACGAATTTCTTTAAAGTGTGAACTTACTACAGAAACTTTGTCATAAATTTGTTGTTAGATTTGCTGTTGAACGGCAGAAACTCTTTCTTCGATTCTTTGTTCCACAACTCTCTGTTTTATTCGTTCTTTGACAGAGGAGATTCTGCAATAGAGTTGTCGTTCCACGGCCGAAACTCTCTCTTTTATTTGTTCTTAAAAAAAAAGCCATTTTCTTCAGTTTGTCCAACTTTGTTTTCCACCGCGGCTATTCTGCCTCCTATAGCGTCAAATTTGTTTTCTGTTATGCAAGCAATTTCTCTTTTCATTTCTTCTTGACATGCTTTAATCATTTCTCGGCCAGCTTTCACCTTTTCCGGAACCCTTTTCATCTGTTCTTTAACAGAAACTTGAACAGTTTCCATCTTTTCTTGAACGGCTTTCATTTCTTCTTTAACAGGTTCCTGAACAACTTTATATCTTCTTTAAAAGTTACTTGGCCAGCTTTCACCTCGTCTTTAACAAAGAAGTTCAAAGGCTGGCAGTAAGTGCGTTAATTGTTCTTCGATCGCTCTTGTTCAAAGTGGTGAAAAAGCTAATCCGATCGCAAAGTTATAGCGGCTAAGTAAACAACAATAACTTAATAAACAACTGAACTGAGATGCTTTTGTCCGGCTTTTATAAGCTTTTTAGTCTGTCATGCGAAGCTTCTAGTATTTTCTCGAGGTTTCTGGAAAGCATAAGACTAGAATTACGATATATCTATTTATTAAATTAGCATGCTCCTAAATGTTTACTTTTCCGGGGTAGATTTCTCTCAAAATAAGTATCGTACTGCACTGCACGGGGATATAAAACAATTCTAATTGTAATTCTACCAAAAGTAGCAAATTAAATACAAAATCCGTAACATTACAATAGTTTTTATTTGTTTCACTTTATTGCGAAAGTATTTACATACAGGAAAATTAAATGTTGAGAATACTCGGATTTTTTATGGGTACATAAATAAATGAACAGCAAAATTAGACAAAATCAAATTAAACACGATGTGACAAAATTTTAAACACAGAATTACAAATAATAATAAGTATACCCGCTTAATTTCTGAAAAGTAATTTTCTGCCTCCTTAACTCAGTATTCAATGAAAGGTTGAAATAAACGGGGATAAAAATATAACGAAATAAATCTTTATTGCACATTCATCTTTGCACCCATCCACCCCATTTTGTTAATAAATGAGTCCAAATTGCACTTATGGTAGCGCCTGTAGAAGTCAAAATGTATAGTTTTGATGAAATTCCATTAAATCCTTAGGCGTAAAAACTTAGTATCTGCCGCAGACACAAAGAGCGCTGTTATGTTACATTAATTCATATGATAGAAGCAACTAGGCAGAATACCTTGGCCTTGCCAGTTGCATACGCAAGGTAGTTATTGAACAATATAGGCACAGAATATCCTTACAAAGCGTAACGAAGCTTTGTTTAGTCGCTCCGAAATTGATTGGAAATGCATTCTCTGTTTAGCATAATTATTATCGGTTGGAATATAGTTATTAGCAGCTGGCTCTTGAATGAGAGTTACTGGAAATAGTCTTCGGGAATAAAGTTATTATTTTACTCGAAAATTGTGCATACTAAACCTATGTAAGATCCGCAAAAGAAATTTGATCATTGTATTTTCCATTGTCACATATCAAGCTAAACTACCACATTTCATTACAATATATTGTTACAATAGGTCTCTGAGATCATTACGACTCACCGTGCAGAATCATCATTAAAATCGACAGCCTCACAGTTTGGTATATTCACTTGTAAATCCTTCTAATCAGGTTATTAAATATTTTTTAATTTTCAAGTGATATCTATTGTTTCATCTGTCAGGGAATAAGTTAAAGACTTCTGCTTATTACTTCCTTGTACTAAACAAAGGATGTATTGTAATCACGATAACTAACGAGCACCCTATTTCAACGAAAATATCCATTTTGACAGCTATCGAATGCCATTTAACCATGCTTTTGCGTGACAGCTTTACGTAAGACCAGAATAAAAGCCTCTGTTTTCTCTAACGAATTATAAAAGTGATTTAAAAGGGATCAGATGTGATTTCTTTTCTTGACGTCTGTACGTAAGTACGTATGTACGTATTTTGTATAACTCAAAAGCGAGTAGCCCCAGAAGGTTGAAATGTTGTGTATAGGACTACTACAACATGTAGCTGTGCATCTCCCTTTTTGATTATACTCGGCTGCAACCAAATCATATAAATATATACATATATATACCCGATCTGTTACTCGGCTCAGTGAACTCAGTATTTTTTTTCTTATATGATGGTAAATTGCACGTTTTCCGTTTTAAAATGACTGAGTTATGTTGTTCTTATGTTCCGGTTAAGTGTTTATGATTTTAGCTAATTTGCATGCAATAGTTGTAGAAGTGTCAACAATTTAAAAGTTGTTATGTTTGGCTGAGCCAAACGGAGTAGACATATTTTTTTACATTTGCAATTGGCTACTAATTTTTTTGCGATTATAGTACTTCCTTTATTTCGTGGAATGAAGTAAAAACGTGCTTAAAACTCTTACGTGCGTCTTAAATTTTCATAATTTCCAAAAACATAAACATTGAACTTTTATAAAACTTTTAGAATTCGTCAGCACGTTGTTACACAGACCTTGAAATTCTTGAAATGGAATATCTGGTGTAACATGTAAACAAATGTAAAATAAACCGAGAATTTAAGGGAAGTACATGTTCTCATATTATGGCATTAAAATAAATCCGTAGTTGATCTTTTGGTTTAGGAGTGAATTTGGGTGATGTGAATGACTACCTTCTTATTGCATTAAAAGGAACTATTACAGCTAATTGTTTAAAAATTTTGCCAGTTTATACTAAATTGAACTTCGGCATCTGATGCGAATTTCCGTTTTCTTCGATTATTTTTCATTAACTTAGATCAGCGTTTTCCAAACCATGTTTAGCTTCAAGACCTTGAACATATATTTAGCTTTACAATAACATTTGCAAAAGTGTAATGTGGGGATTAAAGTTTTTAACAAACTAATGTTAGAGACAGGACAAAAAAAAATAAAATATGAAAAACTTAAAGCTTTCAGATTTTATATTATGCACAAACGGAGTTTTTTTTTCATTTACAGGTTCATACACGTTTCGAGAACATTTGAGTTAACGCCAGCATGTGCTAAGAACCGCATATCCTTAGAATTTCTGCTAGATAGTCTCGTGCGCTCAAGATAAAAGAGTTTTATTCCCTACAGCGTTGCCAGTGCTTGCTCCGTTTCGTTAACATTTTACAAAATATGAAATATACAATAAAACAAGTTCCTACTTCGGACTTCCAGGTGCCCATGTTCGGGTGGATGACTGTGATGTTCAAAATTTGATGACTCTTGGTACCGTTCGACACAAAAACGCCTATTTGGGCTAAAAAATAGCGTGACGCGCAAACTAGCGATTCGTGCTGAAAGGCAGGAGATGAAGAAGCAAAACAAGTGTATTTTGAACGTGGAATGTCATAAAAACATAACCGCATTTTTGCAAACGATACGTCTGTCGCATTTAATGCTTCAACCTGCGCCTCAACTTAAGGTTACGTTTCCATTCAATATTTTGGAAAGTAAAACCTCAGCTACCTTTTTGGAGACCCTTTGCTCAATAATGTAAATAAGGGTAATATCTTTTTTCAAATGACACATATGCGTAATTCCCTCACTGTTTCTGAATATTTCTGAATAATTTACCTGCTCAATTTAGACGTTCTTCTATTAATTTTTCATTGTTAAGTTTTGGAAAATCTAACATTTCATCATTTACTTAACGAGTTCTAAGTGAAGTTTCACGATGTAAAAGTGGCTGGCTGTCTTATTTTATATTGACAATCAATATCAAGATGGAATTCGTCGTTCGTTATTTGATACATTATTACCTTTTAAGACTTATTTCTCATCCTGAGGGGGTCATTATCATCTTCGACCACGTCTCTTTCTTATCCGTCATCAGCAGCTCATCTTCAATGATTTCTTTCTCTGATCACGTTCGGATTCGAAACATATTTCGTATTTCATCTCCATACGCGAGGCAAGAAAGACCAAAAGCTTATACTTTTTTAACGCAGTCGCTCAAAAAATTCTGATATGGACACCACATGACCACCTTTTGTGACCAATTAAATTATAAACACTTTTTGTTAATTTCCTTTATTTTATTGAATTTCATTAGATATATTTCTCATTCAATTAATTCGGTTCTCATTTTGCGGCGAGGCAAAACTACATAACACTTCAAAATATCTTTAATAAAAATTTTAAAATATAGAAAAATATGAAACCCCAGATACAGTTAAAACAATTAAAAAGCCTTTTTTTGCAATTAAAATTAGAGTTCCTAAGCAAAAACAAGCAATTGGCCAGTAGGGAGGAAGGCAGATTTTTCGGTGCACAAAACTGAAAGTTGACTTTTGGTCTCACTCGGCGAAAAGATACTGAAGCTGCAGACATTGACTTAATTCACTATTCGGCTAAGTTTCAAATGTAAACAAGTATGGCTGCTATGGTAAAAAGAAGGCTTCGCCGCACTTAAACAACGTTTAAATTGTTGGCAATTCTACAACTATTGCATGCAGATTAACTAGAGGCATAGAAATCTTAACTGGAAGATAAGGGCAACATAATTCAATCATTTTTAAAGCAAAAGAAGCAAAATTTACCAACATTTAAGAATAAGAACAAAACCGAGCTCACGGATCCGAGTAACAGTGGGTTTCTGGTTTATATTTCTGGTTCGCAACTAAAAAGGGAGGTGCACAATTATAGGTTATAACAGTTCATAAACAAAATTTTCAACTTTCTGAGGCTACACGTTTTTGAGTTATGCGAGATACATATAACATGTAATATACGTACGTACAGACGCCACGAAAAAATGTCTTCTGAATCCATATTAAATCCTTTTTGCAACCGGGTTTGAGAAAAAAAGTCCTTTATTCTGTCCTTACGTACAGATGTCACGCAAAACATCGTTAAATTGCATTTAATAGTGGCCAAATTGTATATTTTTATTGAAATATGATACTCGAAAACTTTCGCGATTAGAATACTTCCTTTACTTCGCAGAAGGAAGTAAAAAGAAGTTTGGTATTTCATCTTCATTTAACACGATGCAAGAAAGACCGAAAGCTTACGTTCTTAATGCAACCATATTTAAAAAAAGCTGTTTATTTTGTACTGTCATAGGTTAATTGAAGTAAATATAATTATATACACAAAATCTGCTACACATAAATTAAAATTAAAAAAAAAGAAAATCTGAAATGTCTCTGATTTTAAATTGTAATATCATTGTCTTCGTACTTAAACTATAAAATTCAGTTAAAGAACAATATCGCAAAATAATTTTAAACTGAGCATATCTTTATAATTTCCTAGATACGCATAGAGCATATCTTTATAATTTCCTAGATTTCCTAGATATCTTTATAATTTCCTAGATACTCCAGTCTTACGCGCTGGAGATAAAAAAAAGTTTTTTCTGTACAACGTTGCCATGGCTAGCTTTGAAATCCTTGAGTTTGTTAGCCAAACATTCGTTAAAGGTTTACAAAATATGAAATCAATAATAAGAGAAATTCCAAGTTTCAAACTTGGGCTTCCAGATGCCCATATTCGCAGCAGGATTACATCACTCAAAATTCGATGGCTCTAGGTACCGTCATTTTATTAAAATGCGAGAAACATGCATATATTTATGCACATTCTTCATTATTTAATTTCTTTAAATATTATATTACAGGGTTGCAATATTTAGTAGCAACAGTTTGAAAAGTGAACCGACATTTAATGTTTCCGACGCAAAATGGCAAAACAAAAACAATAGTCCTTCAGGGACAAACCCCTTTGGACTAAAAATCATTATTTTGAAGTATATTAGATCATATTACCTGAAAATTCAGCTAATTCAAAATCTTAAAAGTTTCATTTTTAAATATATTTATAAATATTTCTTTAATAAATATGTAAATAAATCATACTTAAAAGTTTCATTTTCGCTGTTATAATAAATTGAAATGCTAAAATTACCTGTAAATTGAAATTCTTTATCCACAGCAGCATTTATTACAGGGACACGTTAAGGTGAAATATATAATAACTCATATTATATGTATTCGAATATTAAAAATTTAAAATAAGACCAAAATGTCTGCATTGGTAACATAATTCTAAGACCTTAATTAAGTTAACGTTAATTAGATAAACTTAGGCTTTAGATTAAGTGAAATAAACATCGTCTGAAAGAATTACTGAGTTAAAAGATTCAGACATACCTAAAATTAATTAGTGTTCATTAAAATATAGAAAAATCATATGCACGTAGAACTGAGGAACCAGTCTAAAGGAGCTCTGAATTCCAGCATTTTTGTCACAATTCAAAATTATTTAGTCTCCACAGGTTGGATCAAATGTTTCCTATCTAAGTACTGCAGAATAGTATTTACAAGATTATTTCTTATCATAATTAAAGGACTGTATGACATCATTATACGACTGTGAGTGTGTTATTTTTCCTGCCTTAGAATAAAAGTTTTTTTTTTTCAATGAAATGAGACATTCCTTAAATCAAAAATGTGTAGCATATCAATTACAGGTATTTTGAATGAACACATTTTTGATTGTTTGGCCATTTTTGCTGAATTGTTAAAAATTGGGTCTTATTAAAAAGACCGTAACTCTATGATGATAAGATTTTGCAGATTGCCAGTGCTGTAATCTTCGCCGGTGGCGCTGATTAATAGGCTTTATTACAGACACGAAGGCAACAACAATAATAGCAGGTATTTTTTGCATTTTCCATGTTTATCTCAGTTCTGAAATATTCTCCGGTCTTTCGGTTTCACAAGATTTATAAGAATTTCAAAATTATATGAATGAAACTTTTTTCTCCCAATGAGCCGACTTCGGCTTAGCCACAACTAAGACCAGAAATGGTGGGCACTTTATTACGGAGGCACCTAATAGGTGAGCCACATTTGCCTCCTATGAAGGGACGGACAGTTACAACCATGCCATTTCCGAGATTCCAACTCGGATGCTTTGATGTCGCAGTCGGCTCCTCTAACACTATAGCGTCAGATTTCATTCTTTAGATGAGTAGTAGTAAAGAAATAAGATGGTTCACAGATTTTCAACGCCTATATTAACGTTTTTCTCCATGTTATAAAGCATTTCAGATGTTAAGCATGTTATTAAGTTAAGATATTTAAAATAAGAAGTTTCATCCATTGAAAAATCCGAAATGCATCAAATTATGTCTGATGGCACACCAAATTGTTCAGAAAGGAATTGGGAAAGAGAAATTTTCGTTTATTATTTAATATAGTTAAACATTTTAGCACGTTTAATTTTAAAAGAAAAACCGATGATTTATTTAATTCCCGTTGCAGCGTTAAAATTTTCTGTCAATGAAAAAGAAAAGAACTGAAAGTAATGATGCCAATTCCAGATCTCGTTTAACGTGAAATCCATTTTCATTCGTTTGCAAACAGTTTCATTTTTGTATTGGGATAGCAACTTGAATAAAATAATTTGTAAATTTTTGTAACTTACTTATCAAAGCGCTATTCTGTTTGAAAAAATGATAAATCGGCTACAATAGGGTTACTTTAATGTTACGAATTTTTTTACGTATATAAATAATTTTAGGGAAGTTATCTTTAAAACTGTGTTACCTTTTGTGTAACGTAACATAAAAATCTGAAGAGTCGAAGCTCTGCCAGAAAAATAAGATTACAGGGGCAGTCTACGGTCATCTCGCTAAACTGGCAAGATATCGTCAAGCTGGTGATGGTTTTGGTGTCTCATTTTCGTCTAGAGATTTGGCGAGAAATTGCCAAATGTCTCCAAATTTCGTAAATATTTAGGAACATTTTGGTCCAGTCCCTGTGTAATGTAATTGGTACTGTCATTGAATAAATGTAATTGATCCCCATGTGCAACTGTAACGGTATATGGATCTGATCTTATATGTAGCTTTAACAGTATTTCGTGAAATGGAAAGTACTATAGCTTTCACAGCAGCCGGGGGAAAACAATATAAAACCGGAGACAGTGTCAGCTCCCAAATTCTTACTTCAGAATCGACTAAGGTGTACTGAGATATCTCCGTGTAAGCTTCGCTCTTTAGATGCGATTTACATTGCATTATGCTTAATGTTCTTAGTAGTTTGAAGCACTGACTGATATTGAGAAGAAATGTGCGACATTACTTTTTGAAAGTTTAACAACTGTAAAATGTGTCACTTGGCAAAATAAATTTTATCTAGCTATCAACGGTTCTGTGTGCATTCAATCTATTACGAAACCGTACACACGCAACATTATTAACAATATTTACATAGAACTTGTTAAGGTTATATTTTGTATAATATGAAATTTTCTAAACTTCGGCATGTGTTAGTGTTGCTTTTTATGTATAAATGCCAGTTCAAAAACAAGCAGCATTTGGTAATTTTCCACATTGTCCCAGGCATGATACAATCTTCTATATATAAACCGATTGTGAAAGTTGTTTGCAAATAAAAGCCCTTCAAGTGAATGGCGTTGCAAATGCAGTCTTGATATCTTGAATATAGGCTACGAGGAATTTAATTTAATTGTCTAACGAACCTGGCACTTAAAGAAACCAGCGGACTGTGCCTGGGCAATGTGGACACAATAACAGAGGCCTTTGGTGAAATAGAGAAAGTCTCAAGACACTGCGTAAGAAGAAATAATATTATGTTTGAAATGTTCAGAATTTAAGCAAATAATCAGAATAACGCTTGGTGCCTGCATTTATTAAGCTACAGAAGATGTTATGTTTAAGTAATATTCAACTTTGTCACTTTGCAGTTTTCCCGCCTTTGATGGTCTATAATTTTGTTTGGTTCATGTCCGTGATCGGAAGCCATCACAGCAGTGCACTCACTCACTCACCGGCTTCTTTTTAATGTAAACGTTAAGCAATAAGGGATATATCAACATATTTTGAATACACCAGCATATTTCTAGGTCACTAACATAAGATGAGTCTGATTTCAGGAAAGTATCTGAGGAAAAGAAAATATAATATTAATAATATTTAAAATCATGTATTTGGTTACCATATATTACAAGGTATTTCTCCCGCCTTCTTCGCATGCCTTCGTGGTGTAGTAGTCTGCATGCTCGACGCGTAACTGAGAGGTCCGTGGTTCGATTCCCGGTGAAGGCGTTGCTCATTTTTCACCTCTCCTGCTTCGTAATAACCTAATGTCTCTACAATATATATATATATTCATCATCATATATTTGAGTCGTAATTTCCTATAACTAGCTACAGGTAGCTGAATTATTAAATTATAATTGCTCAAATATATGATGATAAATATAAGTATATACCGGGTGCCCAGAATTAACCTGACAGTGCTCACAGTGTTCTGTAGCGCGGTCAATTTGCGAGAATGACGCCACACTTTGTAGGAAGATTAAACAAGACGGGGGACGAAGGATTCCGCGAAAAAACAAATTAGTTCCAAAAGTCTCCGCTAGGGGAAAATTTGGCGCTGTGTAATAGAAAATAGAGTGTTAACAAATGCAAATCAATACGGAAATTACCTTTTATTTTGTATTCAAATGAGGTTCAATGTGGCTGCCGTTGTTGCGGACCACATATTGCATTCTGTGAACAGTATGCGCAACAGCAGAAAGTAACATGTCTGCAGGAATCTCCCGTACAGTCCGTGATATGTTATCCTTCAACGTAGCCAGATCCTGGACCACTCCTTGATAGACCTTGGACTTAAGGTAACCCCATAGCCAGAAGTCGCATGGGGTAAGATCAGGCGACCGAGGTGGCCATGCAGTTGGAAAGTAGCGGCTGTTGCACCCGTACAGCAACGTACGGAGGGGCTCCATCTTGCATGAAAATCATTTCCCCCAGGCATTGTCTTTGCTGAAGGGCCGGAATGAGAATGACAAAGTCGACAGAGGACCACGCAATATTGCTGCCACCTCTAGCGCTCGTGGAGTAGCTCGGAATATGGATATGCATTACATTACGGTATGGAAAATCTTACGAAAGATTATCAACTTCTATCCGTACAAGATCAGCCGTGTACAGGAGTTACTGTACCCCGACCTTGATAAGCGATTGACTTTTGCTCTCACCTGTCTTGCCAGAATGGAGGTGGATGCTGCTTGGCCGTGGAAAATCTTATGGGGAGACGAGGCCCACTTGTACCCGAATGGAACTGTGAATACCCAGAACTGCCGAATTTGGAATGACAAATCACCACATGCAGTCACAGCAATTCCCTTACATTCACCAAAGGTAACTGTTTGGTGTGGGTTCACAGCGGAATTTATCGTAGGTCCATTCTTCTATGAGAACATTACCCCGACAGGACCGGATACCTGTTCTGTTACCGGAGAGAAATATAGCCACATGTTGAACAGCTTTGTCATTCCGGCACTTCAGCAAAGACAATGCCCGGGGGAAATTATTTTCATGCAAGATTGAGCCGCTCCACACGTTGCTGTACGGATGCAACAGATGCTACGACAAAAATTCACAACAGAAAGAGTTATTAGCCGCTACTTTCCAACTGCATGGCTACCTCGGTCGCCTGATCTTACCCCATGCGACTTCTGGCTATGGGGTTACCTTAAGTCCAAGGTCTACCAAGGAGTGGTCCAGGACCTGGGTACGTTGAAAGATAACACATCACGGACTATACGAGAGATTCCTGCAGACATGTCACTTTTTGCTGTTGTGCATACTGTTCGCTGAATGCAATATGTGGTCTGCAACAGCGGCAGCCACATTGAACCTTATTTGAATGCAAAATAAAAGGTAATTTCCGTATTGATTTGCATTTGTTAACACTCTATTTTCTATTACACAGCGTCAAATATTCCCCTAGCGGTGACTTTTGGAACTAATTTGTTTTTTCGCGGAATCCTTCGTCCCCGTCTTGTTTAATCTTCCTACAAAATGTGGCGTCATTCTCGCAAATAGATCGCGCTACAGAACACTGTGAGCACTGTCAGTTTAATTATGGCCACCCGGTATATTTAATTACCATATATATATATATATATATGGTAATCAAATATATGATAGAAAATATTATTAATAATTATATTATTATTAATATTTAATATTATTATTAGTAATAATATTTCCTATCATATATTTGATTACCATATATATATATTCATTATCATATATTTGAGTCGAAATAATTTAATAATTCAGCTACTTGTAGCTAAATATAGGAAATTTCTTTGAAATAGAAACTACTAAAAGAAAACAATAATTTGCCTGAAGAGAAATTTATTAAAGATCTTTCTCTTTTTATCATTCTTCTCATGGGCCTTTCACCCTATAATAATGGCCACTTACAAACTGTGATTGCGAGAACTAAAGTCATACGATCCTCTGAGAAAGGAAGAGTCGGTGGATATATGCGCAAGGATCGATGGAGGAAAGCACGGAGATCAACAGCGCCCAACTTCCCAGATCTTCCCCGATCTGTCCACGAGACGGCAGACAGCTCGTATCCCTGCTTCCGGACATCGAGCGAGCAGGACATGGGTTACAAAGCCTGAGATTGCCATCTGGAAATTTCATTTCTGAAAAATAGTATTTCGTTTAGATGTTTCTCGCCTGATATGAGAAATACAATCTTGAGAAAAGTTTTAAACTTATATTTCGAAATTCGTTCTGAAAAAAATCCTCCTAGAATAAAGTTTTCAGGTAAGTAATTTTTTGTATGTAGATATCGTATAGCAGTCTTTCCATGAGCATAAAACTTATAAAAGGGTTTTAAAAGTAATTGGATAGAAATAGCTTAAATTTTTCGGGTAGTTATTTTAGTAATTTTATAATAATACCGTTTCACTGAAATAATAGCAAACTGTTGATTTATCGATCACTAAACTTTGCGTGATTGTTATATTTATACAAATTTGTTGTTTCAATGGAAGAACGCAAAGCATTATTTTCGAGTCAGCTTCTTCTACAATTTTTTTTATCTTCATGTCGATATGCTGCCAACATTGATTTGAAAGTATTATTAGCATGTAGGGTAAATATTATTATGTTTAACATGTTATCTAGCATGCAAATGCTTGTAAACCAACTAATACTTTTCATCAAAATGTTCCCAATATAATCATAAAAACATATTATATTATTGTTGTCACATAAATTTTTACGCGTACTTAAGTTTGCTGTTGATGAAATCAGCAAATGGTTTTGGTTATAATCATATAAATTGTTTAATTATAAACATAACAATCAAATCGAACAATATCTAAAAAATAACTTTCAATATAATTACTTCGGATCTTATAAAGGAAAAATCAGAGCTTGAGTATCAATATGTATAAACTGCAGTTTGTAAGTGCTTATCAGTTTAATGCATACCGTATCAAAAAATTCCCTTCTTCTTTAATTTCATTTAACTAAAGATGATAAACTGAAAGAGTGAAATTGTTCAGTTGTAGTAAGATTTTTCAATGAACTGAGCTCTTAAAAGTCGTAGAAAGAACTTGCTTTAACATATATTTAATGGTTTTTCTTCAAGTAGTTATGCTTGTTATGCTTGAACATTTTTGCAGCTACGTATATTATTCGCGAATCATCTAAATAATACTGCAATTAATTTTCTCCCGTTTGGGAGTACAAAATGAAAATAACATTTTTACGCTAATGTTAAAATTTCATTTTTGATTTAAAAGTCAATATGGGAGCAAAAGTACTTCTTTCCCCTAATTTCCATCATGTTGTACCAAATAGAATAAAAGTAAAAAAAACTATTTGCTGTAAATAAATAAATAAGTATTTCAACTGTGAAAAATATACGGAATTTTAAAAATAAATTTTTATGCATTCGATCGAAAAAGACTTTGTACGTTATTTACATTGGCTTCAAACATAAAATAGTAACACATTTAAAATATTCCGATAAAATTTGCTTCCATTTTTAAATATAATCTAGTATCAGTTAACGCATTATTAAAGAATAAAATGTCCTCATGAACTGACGCATAATTCTTCTAAGAAAAGATTATACCTACACTTAAAAATATTTTATTTCCTCATCTACAGGATATTATTTCCGAAGATGTTTAACTAAATATACAAACATTTAAAATCCGATAGGACCTGAGAATAATTATTACATTAACTGTAAATATTATATGCTTTAATGTTTAAATAGTAAATATATATTTAAAATATCTTTAAATAAATTTTGATTAAACATTTTATTACTAATAATTAATATTTAAAGTTTAATACGTGATTTAATTCTTTAAGACATATATAATACGGTTTTTGGTAAACGATGTATGATGTTATATTTGTGTTAAGCTTTTATTGTTAAATGGAGGTTTATTTCTTAGTTGATATATTATTAAATATTATCAGTCAAACAATAAAAAGTATTTTTCAACAAATTGAAAATATTTTTAATAAATTATCGTGTAATAAATTTTATTTGCTTATTGTAAGTAAACGTAAGAAATGCATGATTTGTAAACTTATATAGACTTACTAAATCTCCATTATTAACCATTTTACCGACTAGAAAAACTTTACGATTATTTAATTTTAATGTAATCAATATGGTAGTTTTATAACAGGCTTGATAAAGGTAGGTATTTCAGATGTATACAGTTTTGAACCTTATTAACTGAAAAGTGCTGTCTCACGTTAATGAGTTGTATCACTTTTCATTCGAGTCTGTTGACATTCGGAAAAGAGGAAGATATTTTTCTTTCATATTTAATCTGCTTGTTATTAATGAACAAATTTAACTATTTATTTAAAAGAAATAGATACAATTCTTTAAAATATTTTTTTATACTTTTTAATCTGATTGATTTAAATGAAACTGATTTAATAAATTTAGGATATATTTAATTTGATACATTCGATATTTTTAAAAAATTACATTGCATATTTTTCAATTTTAATTAAAAAGGAGTTACATAATGTTTCTCTGTTAGTCTAAATACGTATTTATCTAATATCTTATAAATTGTTTCGCTATTCCATTTGGAGCATCTCTATTGATAATCCCTATTGATTAACCTTATTAAAGAACCTCATTAAAATCTTAATTCTTTCAGAATTTTTAGCTTTTGTTTTAATTATATTGCTTTAGCGCCAGCAATCATAAACTGAATAATTAAAAATTTAAATGGAATATGAATTTAAGGTATATTATGTATATAGGAAAGGATAGACATATCTTTTTTATTATTATAATTACCTGTTGTATATCTAATTGCTACCCATGTTATGACTTTCGTTCGTAATGATTAATAATTGTTTCGGGTTTATTTTTCCAGTAACGTTTTCCTTTGAAACTAATTCTATTTCCGAAAATAAAATTTTTTCTGCAGTTAGTCTGTTGGTTTTATCAATTTGCCATAGAATAGCAGTTATGTCAAATTTATGTGTTTAAAAATAAATTTTTAGTTTAGTTTCAGAAAGTTTAGCCTTTGGATTTTATCGTTTCGAAACACATTACTGGCATACATGGAAGGAAGTAAAAACTATAATTTAGTGTTTTATTTAGTCTATGAAATTCGAAACAAAATTTTGCGATTTTTTTTCAGTGTAATATTACATGTTCTAAACAGTATATTTTATATGTCACTGCATTTAAAAAATTACACTTTGTTTGCAGCTATAAAGATGAAAGACAGTTATCTTGGAAATAAAACTGAGGTTACAAAGAAATCTTTCGAAGTCACTCAGTGAAACGGAATTTATTCCATAACTGCTCTTCATATCCAAAACGATTCATCCCTCTCCGAACAGAATTATTAACACTTGGTAATCTCTCAGCAATTACGAAACGTCCAAAATGGGAAACATCCAAGAGAAGGAAATTGATCTTCTAGAAGCATACATAGAATTGCAAGACAGTGCACTTAGCGGTAATTTATCTCAATGCGAGGAAATTTTCAGAATGATTTTGAGAGAAAACAATACTTCATCAAAGACCGATGAACTCAACTACACAGTTTATTCTAAGTGTCTTAATAATACTATTCCGAGTGGATTGTTCAATCAGCCGTATATTCTACCTTGGTATCAGCAACTGTCGTGGACTTTAGTGTTTGCATTCATGATACTGGTGGCAATTGTGGGAAATCTGATTGTCATATGGATAATAGTAGCCCATCGTCGAATGAGAACTGTCACCAATCTATTCCTTTTAAATTTAGCTATTGCTGATTTCTTACTGGCAGGTGGAAATGCCGCCTTTAATTTTGTCTTCATGCTAAACAGCCATTGGCCATTTGGAGGTACCTTTTGTGTGATAAGCAACTTTTTGGCCAATTTGACAGTTTCAACTTCTGTTTTCACCATTTTGGCTATGAGCTTGGACAGGTAAGTGAAATACGTATAGTTTATTTTTTCATATTTAAAAGCAATCAATGTAAATATTTTGTCTAGTTTTAACCGTTTTAAAAGCTTTTGCAATTCTTACTTTACATATTTTATATATGTGGAAAATCAATTGTTTTACGCTTTAAAAATAATTCCGAAATTTTAGCAAAATTTATTATTCCATTCCAATATGAGAAATTTCAAATTTTATTACTTACTATGTACCATTAACTAAGTCTGAGTTTATGAATTATAAAACTCAGCCCTTTCTTCTAGGTTTTTGATTTGAGAATTGCTTTTTGACTGGTTTGTACAGCATTTTTATGATCTAGAAGAAACTCACATTATAAATTCCATTTCGTTAATAATAGCAGTTCCAATATTTTAGTAATCGTAAAATGTATCATTCGCTTTGTAAAATCGTGATTAGATATCGGCTTCATGTGCTCAGTTATATCTTGGGTACAGCACTGAGAACAGATACTTTTCTGTTTTTATGACGATTATACAGTTGGCCATAGGATTTCCTATTACTTCAAACATATTGCAAATTTATAAGATCATTGGATTTAAGCTGCTTTTAAAAATATTTCTTATAACGATTTTTGCATATGTTACTAAATATTTTTTGTAGAAAATACTGCTGGAGCACGTTTTCAGACTTGCAATGGCTTAATTGGTTTTTCCGATTATTTCCCAAATCTTTCTTTATTTCGGCAAACTAGTGTCTAAGCGGATAAAAGTACGGAACACAAGTAGTTTTATCCACGTCCAAATCCCAGGTTAACTAGCTGATTGCCTAGATTGAGAGATTCTTAATTTAACCTAATTAAGCATTTCTTCATAATCTTAAGAGGTCTGCAACCTCGTGTAGACCAACAACAATAGAAGAGGTAATTTTTATGCAAGCTACTTAAAATATTTTATTTCCAGGCCATTCGTAATTGAACTATGAACACTCTGTCGTTCGTAATGTTCTAGGATCTTAGATGAATTCACAAAAGTAAAAATAAATTTATAGCAAAAATTGGTCCCTATATTCCTTGGACCTGGAAACTACGCTTACTGCTCATTTGAAGACGACATATATTTTCTACTCAAATGCGCTGTTAATATACATTTGAGGCGTTAGTGTAGGTCAAAAAAATTATGTAAAGCTGTTGAGTTATTAAGAATTTTTTGACTCAGGAGACTCGAAAAATGAGCAATGCCCTACCTGGGATTCGAACCTCCGACCTTTCGAATATGCTTCGAGTGTGCTGGCCATTACACCACGAAGGCGGGAGAAATGCCTTGTATATCCCCCTTTTAAAGGGCGACTGGGGATTAGGAGATCCAATAGCCAAATCCTAGTGGTGAATCATCATCCACCACCCTTTTTAATTTGAACGCCACTGTAGAGTCATTAGGATTTTTTTGATGCAGGAGACGTGAAAAATGTGCAGTGCCCTCGCCGGAACTTGAAACTCGAACCTGTTGAATACGCGGCGAGTGTGCTGGTCGTTACACCACGAAAGCACGCTAAAAAGGCTGGGGAAATATAAAGCTGAATTCAGAATTGTATAAAACTTTCTCTAAATAATTTCTATTAATTCTTTTTCTATTAAAAAATTAGAGATTATTTCTCTAAATAATCTCTAAATAATTTCTTTTACACATCTTTTTTAGATTTATCATAGTATTTGAACAGAACATGTGGCAACGATTAGGTAATTTTCCAGATGATACAAATAAAATTCTGACAAATAGCATTAAATCACTAAAAGTCACATTTTGTGAGAAATGCTCATATTTCCCCCTTCATATCGATAAGGCCTGTTACGTATATAACTAACAATTGTGAATTTTAATTCTTAAGATACGTAAAAGGGTAATACTATTGGAAAGGAATGAATTCAAAAACATAAAAATGAATAATTTATAAATGGCATTTTTTGAATTATTTGTGCTTACAGCATCATTAAAGAAGTTATCGTTGCATACGCATAATTTAATTCAAACAAGACTAAATAAAGACAAAAATTTAAAAAAAATATTAATACTTTCTAAAACCTTTACCATAGTTTTATAAATTGAATATAAACAGATTACTATTTGACATGTTATGGATAATTTTGTCCGAAGATTTAAAATAGTAACTAGTAATTAATTTTTAATCAAGTTTTTGTTGATTTCTAAAAACGTATACATCAGCACAATTTCCTCTTCTTAATCTGCTTGGTTCTTTCCAAACTTGCTAAAGTAACTTAATTTGTTTGTTCTTATAAATATTTCGAATCCTGTAGGTTAATAATATGCGGAAAAGTGATATCAAATACAAATAACCAGAACATATATACCTTGCTCGTACTAATTTTTAAGTCAATTGCACTAATCAACTCTCATACTTGCCCCTCTTTTAAGTCATTTCATTCACTATTTTATTTCTATGCGTCTATGTATCCAAGTGGGTGATATTGTATGGAAGGAGATAGAAAGGCAAAAGGAAAAATAAAGATTTACACATGGTGGTATCATATTCTATGTTGTGTATTTTTAGTTCCTTGTACGAAGCAAAAAGGAAGTATTATAATCGCGAAAAAGTTCGGGTATCATATTTCAACGAAAGTATCTATTTTGACCGCTATCGAATGCAATTTAACGATGTTTTTGCGTGACATTTAAATGCGGCTAAGCCTAATTATTAGTAAGTCAGGCATATTTGTTTACATGTGGAACTTAGCAGAATAAAGCATTTGTTGCCAATCTAGAAAAACTAAGCTTCGGAACAACAAAGGTAACACTTTTTTTATTATTGCGAATTAAATCATGCTTAATCAATTCTGGAATTTATTCGAGGAAATAAGTGTTTAAGATTTACTTCGTAGTTTTTAATATAGATATTTTGAGTTTTTATGTATTTTTGCCTTATCGCGAAGTTCGAACTGAATTAGTTGAATGAGAAATACTGAATCGCCTGTGAAAAACTGTTTCCTTCTTTTTTTGTTTGTTTAACTTCATTTACATATTTTTTTTAGAATTATCATAATATTTGAACAGAACATGTGGGAACGATTAGGTAATTTCCCAGATGATGTTCATAATTTTCGTGCATTCTGAATAATAAAATGAATGAGATATAACACTTGTTAAGTTAGTTTAGGGCCAGAGTGTCGCTATGGTAAACAAATATAGTGAATTTTAACGAGCGCATTTATTCTATTGTGGTTTATGTGCTATTGACGAAATAGATTTAATTCAATCCAATAAGTTTAAATGAAATACAAAATGCGTACGATTTAATATTCCGTGCAAGAAAGTCATGTGGTGTACACATCAGATTTTTTTAGTTACTTTTCCAACTCAATCCATGTTCGCTTATTAGATTCCACTAACATTAATTAATTTTCAAACTTTGAATACACTTCAGCTTCCTATAATTTTTTGTCTGTTTAATTTTAATATAAACTGAATATGTATATAGGTATATAGATGTGTTTGTGCGTGTTTGCGTGTGTGTAAGCCATAAAATATGAAAGAAAATTACAAGCAAAATTACTGAATTTAACAATAATCCTTTTAGCTGTTAACTGTATTTGCCTACGTCCACCTTCAAAAAGAATATGAAAGATATAAAATATGAAAGAAACTTTGTAACAAAATGACTACCTTTAGTAATAGTCCTTTTAATTCCTGTGTTTAATTTGGTTACGACTCTTTCGTACATTTGAATCTAAAGTGAGTTATCTGAAAATTATTCCGAAATGTTAATCTGCTTATGTAATCGCGGCTGCAATGCGATGGAATTTCAATCAATCAAGTTAAAGAAATAATTTTCTTTAGATCTAGCTCTTTGTCGTTGCGTAACTTTTATTTTCTATTTCGCTGTTGCTTAGACTTACTGTTTAGCCTCTGTTAGCTAAAGTCCATTTGTGTAAAAAATGAAATCAGTATCAACTTCTAGGGTGTATAGCGCATCCATAATGATGATGTATAATCGAAAAGACTATGAATAAAATTATCAATGATAAGTTATTTGTTTAAGTTACGGATATGTCTGTCTTCAAGTGTCATTCTTCTACTACGCAGTAAAGCTTTTCCAAGTTACTACAACGCAAAGAACCCTACCTAGTCCATTGCAGGTGACACATGACAGCAGTGCCGGACACCCAAACGGCTTTCAAAGATTAATTGAGTATAGTCCGGATATAGATATTTTATATAACTCTTCGGAAATCCAGTAGGTTATAGAAAGCTAAATTTATAAGGTTTTTCGCTTTAAATCTTTTGCAGCAAAAACTCTTTTTAGCTTATCTGATTTTCACTTACAGCGAAAAAAATGGTAGAGTCCCATGACGATTGTTAGGACGAAAGCAGATTTTCTATTTCCTTCTATCCACTGAGCTACGAATTTCTGGCGCTATTTTTGTTTGTTTGTTTTTTCTTTTTCTCACTGAGTTTATGTATATATATGTCTGTTTTACCAATATCTACTTATATTTATTTTGAGAGCAATCTGATGTGAACTTAAGAAAACGAAATCACTTCTGCAGCTTAAGAAAGAAATTTATTCGAATTAAATTAAAAATGAGAAGTTACAATTAAGTAATGAATTTCATAAAATTTTAGTTCAATTAATAAATTATTTTTTAAATAAATATAATATTAACTAAACTTGCCATAATAATTTAACCAAGTTTAGTATTATTAGAAGTTCAAAGAACAATAATCGCCGTTAATTTTCCGAAATTACAGTACTAGTTTCGAAAGAGCTACAAAACCTTCTTCCTCAGCTGCAAGAGTGAAAATGACAAAAGAAAAGCTTGTACCCAGTGAAAAAATTTAGACTAGAAAATTCGAGAAAGTTCCAATACGAAATGAAAACATAGTAGCTGACGCCATCTATTGATGAAAAATTAAGCCAAATACAATATAATATCTTCAAACGCTGAAGATAAATTCGAACTGAAATTTGACCTAATTTTGTTCATTAACTAGAACTGTGAGAATCTTATGAATGTTGAACACCTTTACAGAAACTAGCTAGTCAACGGAAGATGTATCTTTTTGAATAATTTTGGCTGCAAAAAAAAGTGGAAAATATGATTTTTTGTCCTAAGCAACTGGAGATTTCTGGGTTTCGTTTTCCTCAGTGAAAAATATTAAGACTCTCTTTTTTTCTCTTTCTGTAGTTTCACTAAAGTATATTGAACTAGACTGGCAATAGAATAATGTTTATATCGTTGAGGAGTTATTATCAGAAATGGGATCTTCAAGCTTGGAGCTACGAATACGATTTCTTATAATGTTGCTTATAAACTTGAATATTTTATGTTATAATTGTTATTAACTAGCAAAGCCAAAAATCTAGGAACGCAATATTTAGCTAACGGTTAAAATGCAGAGTTTAAATTCGATACAATGGGTCGAAATGGCATACCACGTTCATGAATTTGGGGAAGAGCATATAGCCTTATACAAATCGTAAGAGTTGTGATTTTTGTAAGTGATTTATGAAGGTTTAATCGCAGCTTTTATTTTTGAGATGTCTGAGTGTGAAGGTATCAAATTCAATGGATTTTCGTTTAAGAGTTTCAAAACACCATTTGCGTAAGCGGTTTCTGCCTATGAAAACTACCTTGTCCGTTTTTGGAATGATAATATCTAGGTTTGAATGAAGTTCAGGCAACTCAGTTCCTTGCTCTCACGTTTAGACTTGGAATTAAAGGTTTTAACAAGAGATTTCTCATCACGGGCAATAAGATGTCTAACGATAAGAAATACTAAACACAAGGCAACTTGCCGGTTTTCTTTCGTTTCCCAAGCACTTCAAGTTTGTTCCTCGAAATCAGTTCTAAATCAATAGTTACACTACTTAAAAACTGTTGCTATTGACAGAGGTTTTCCACATGGTATTATTGACCAAGAAGTTAAAAACTCTGATCTGAACACAACAAAAATCACTCTCTTGTTTTAGGATAATATAAGAATTTTTAGCCATTTTTTCTCCGCTCCCTCTATTAGCTATAAAACGTTTTTTACAGATGTTTAACTTTCGTATCTTTTTTTCCCTCCTAACACATTTGCTGCTCCATACTTAAAACTCTCATACCAGATACAAACTTCTGGGGTATATATAGTACTGTTTGGCAATGTCGTATGATATATATTGGTCAAACTAAGAGTCTTTAAATTTGAAACATGAAGCACGTATTAGGGAAAAAAGAAGCGCAGAAATCTTTTGTTGCGGAGCATTGTAGGATAAAAGCTCACGTTTTCCCTTTACCCGCAGCTAAAACAATTCAAAAAAAGTCTCCCGTTGGCGAACTAGATTTTCTAGAAGCGTTTAAAATTCATAAAAATCTTTCAGTTCTAGTTAATGATCCAAATTTTAATGCGAATTTCTCCTGAGATTTGAAAGGAATTATTTTCTAGTTGTCTTCAATCTTCGTCAATAGATAGCGACAACAACTATGTTGCGTTTTTTTTATGGTAGCACTTTCTCGAATTCCCTAGTCTAGTGTTTTCTTTGCTATCTCTTGAGCACAAGCTTTTCTTTTGATATTTTCACTCTCACAGTTGAGTAAAGAGATTCAGTAATAAAACCTTCCAAACTAGTACTGCAAATTCTGAATATGAATGCTTATTACTGTTGCTTGAACTTCTAACAATTCTTATTCGACGCGTTACTTTTACTTTAAAGGTCAGCATTTTAAAAGTCCTAGTCCTACCAACATAAATATATAATAAGAAACGAAATAAGAGAACAGTCAAAGGGTTAATGGAAAATTAATTCATAAGAAACTTAAACTAATGCAGGAAATATAACATTGTTAATGGTATCACATATTTCAAATTTACCTATAACGTGCATTAAAAGACATCAAAGAAATCAACTAAATTTCTCATGTGAAAAGAAAGAGCTCATAAATTTCAATAGCTAAACGTGTTATTGAACGATTTTTGGAAAACGCATAATTCACTCAAGTTTATTGAAAGGCAGCAGGTGCATGTACATGTTACAAAATATGCATTTGTCTTACAATTTTACAGAAACATTTATTGAAAAAAATTGCGTAGCATCATTCATTCAATGTGTGCTCTATCAAAATAGTTTATGCACGCAATGTTTTAATGAAATGCACTTCGTATTTGTAAAATGTTTTCATTGAAAACATTATGAATTAAGTCAAAAGAGTAAAGTTTTCTTTTCCATTATTCTTTATTTCTTAAAAACAACTTTTTATGAATGAAGTCATCCACAGTAAATAATTAAATAAATAAAGAGTGATAACATAGAGATTAATTCTGCACTCTCGAAGTTCCAATCTGCCTGCATTTCTGCTTTATGTAATAACTGTATCTTACTATTCAGCTACCCTTTTACCGATCACAGCTACCAAGTGTTTTGAAGATAAAGCGAATTAAAATATTATATAATCATAACTGCTATATAAATCAAGCAAAACTAGACTTTATTGCGTGTGCCTGATAAATTGTCGTTACATTTATGAAAAATAATGCTCTTTAATTTCCTTTATAACTATGAAGCTTTCGCGAAAATCTGCTGGGTGAACAGAAAAACTGAATAATTCAGTGAATTAGTCAGAGATAAATAATTAAACAAAAAATACAAAATAAATTCCAACAAATTTGACTGAGGTGAGACCTTAAGCACTATAAATAAATATTTAGTACTTGTGGGAAAATAAGTAATATCAAAATATACTATAATTTCATTAGTGATCTATGCCATTTTCAAGAATCTAAGATAAGTGGATCCTTACTGAAAAATCAATAATTTCTGTTTATCTGTGAAAGAAACCTTTCTTTCCAAACCTCTGTACTTCAGTTTTTTATTGCTGGAAAATAAAGTTATAATATGCATTGCAGAAATCTACGTAAACGTGGAAAAGATGTCCATTACGCATTGCAGAAATCTACGTAAACGTGGAAAAGATGTCCATTATTTCCATCATTTGTGTTGTCAGCTACAAGTTTATTACCTTCCATGATTGCCAGCACTTGGAGGTACCCCATTTTTAAACTATAACATGGGCATTTTCTGCGGAAGAAATGGAAAATAATAATTCAATATATTAAACATTTTAGAGGTTTTAGAGGTTTACTGAAGGATAAATATCAATTATCCTTATTTTATTACTTGTTAATATTTTGCCGCTATATTCACTGTAACTGCTTTTGTAGTAACGTAATTTAATTAAAGAAGCTTTCGTTCTTAATTAAGAGAAATTACAGATATTTTTTAATTCTGAAATGTGAAGATGATTTAGAATCATTAAGACAATAGAAACACACAGTTATTCATGATTTCGTAGGGAATAGCCAAAGTATTATGAACACCTTCTTATGGGCAAAGCCCGAGATTCAAGCAAGTTCGACAAAGACAGGTATGTCCTCATAGCCCAAGGACTTGAAACGAGCATTTTAGAAACAACCAAGCCGGTAAAAGCCGGCTATAGGTAAGTAGTCATAAAGTTTTGTCTATTCAAAGTAAATCCTGTTTGATGTCCTCTACACTGGGTTAAAAACTACAGATTCTATTTTATGATTGAAACATGCTATGCATGAAAGAATTTCATTGAAATCCACAAAAACAGCACAATGCATATGCTGTCCAGTTGTGTTTTAAACGAAAACATTTCTCAGTGTCTCCCAGACGGTATAGTGGTTAAAGGAGTCGGCTGCGATGCCAAAGGCCCCGAGTTCGAATCCCGAAGAAGGCGTGATTTTAACTGCCCGTCTTTTCATAGGAAGACAAGACGGCCCACCTCCTAGTTGCCTCCATAATAAAGTGGCCACCGGTTCTGGCCTAAAGTAGTGGCCAACGTCTATGATGATTTGTGTCCGCCACTGGAAAGCAAAGTATCTGCATTAAAAGAGAAAACGAAAAATACTTGAAAGGGTGGAAGGAAATTTTCAGAATACTTTTCTCATTGAATTTCATTGAATGAAAAATTAAGAATTCTTTAAGTATTCTCTGAGATAGTGAACTAAGGTAATTAATGCCAAACAAAAGATTTGGATACATTCCTTGAGATTTTTACAAACACACCTAAAGTAGAATTTACTGATGACATGATGATGTCCTTTCAAAGTTATTGCAAATGGAAATCCAGCATCTACGCTAGTCACTGGATTCATCAATCTATGCAAATATAAAGGAAGCTTTCGAGTTATTTGTAAACGGCAACAGTTTAAAACCAAACAGGTTCTTTAGAAAGTGGTTAATGGATACTTGGATAAAAAATAACGCAAACATTAGCAATAAAATATCATTCGTTGAAACAAGTTCTAGGAAACGTTTTCTGAAACGCAAAACCGGAAGAATTGCTAAATAGAGCAGAAAGAAATCAGGAACTAAAATTTAACAAACCGTAAAAAATTCTTAAGACGCAAGCAACTTCAAAAATTCATTAAATCAATAAGTCACGCATGAAATAGCGCAGTAAAGCTAGATAATTGCTGATTCTGAGATTAAGAACTCAATTTCTAGAATCAAAAGAGTAAAAAATGTACCGTTGCATAAATGTACATCCAGAATTTAGATGCAAGTGATGTAACTCAACTTTATACAAAATAAATATAAAACTGCGAAATAACAAATTTTTTGCCGGCAGATGATACGCTATGCTTTCATAGCAGCATCTAAATAAATCAGTTTATCCCTAAAACAAATTGCATGCAATAAAATGCAAACAATTTAGCTTATTAATGTACAGTGTAATAATGCGTTTTGTGAGTATATTGTAGATCGAGATGTGAGCAGCATTTTTTTTTTCAGCAACGGCGGGCTCTCAGCAGACTATGGCCTCAGACGACTTGGCCATTACTAAAGCCAGAAGTGGTGATCACTTTATTGTGGAGGTACACTGCGAAAAAAAAGGCAGTTCTATATCACCCGTTCTACTGGGCCGATTGAAGAAATTTAAACTGCGTTCTCCAACCAAACAGCGCGACTTGGAATATATATTAGATTTATGTATAGCATTGTTCTAACATAGGTATTTTGACACAAAAGCGGAATTTTTATGAAATAACGTACTATATTTTCATATTTCGATTCTATGACTCCAATTATACCTAGATATTAAATTTTGTAATTTTTGGTGAGAAATTTATAGTGAAATTGAAAAATCTATCATGGTGCATTTTTTTTTGCTTTGCGCCAAGAATAATTCACTTGGCGAACTACTTAATTTATAGCATCCTATTTTCCTTTCCCTTTTTCCATTGTAAACGAGCAGGAAAAAAATCATTCTTGTTGTTGTTGTTTCAAATCCCCTTGGGGCAGGAAAGCCAACACCAGATCCAAGAGACCTTGCCGCACAAGCAAATCGTAGATGTCGTCTTGCTCAGCCGACAACTGTCTCAGAGAGACGCCTATACAATCCAGTAGGTAAGCGGGAGACGTAGGGAGGGAACAGGCATACGAGGGGAAGATCTTTTCTCCCTCTTCGAATTTCATGCATCGAAGATGCCCATTTCTGAACCTGGCCATTTGGATAGGCCTAGATCTTTTACTCAGAAGTGACAGGCCTGGTAGTTCAGCGAAATACTACTGGTGAACAGGAGAAATTTTCCATGCCGTGTTAGTTTTATGTTTGTAATAGGCATGAATTTCGGTTGGGCATAAATCAGTGTAAGTGGGTGTAGGGAGATCACAAACTTTTCTTGCCAGATCGTCAGCTGGTTCGTTACCATACACTCCAACATGGGACGGTATCCACTGGAGATATATTGATTTACGCTGTCTAAGCTCGAAAAGTTTAGATACAATATCCTGACCGGTCTTATCCATGATCTTAAGCGAGATTTTAAGATACTGAATTCTGTCAGAATCCATATAATTTCAATACTTGGATAGAGAGCATAATCAGGTGCTTTGCTGATGACGATAAGTTCCAATCTGAAGGAGGAACAATGATCAGAGTTTTTGATGCTGCATCTGATATCTCCTTCAGGAGTGTTACAATAAATGCCACTCCCTACTCTACCCTTATCTGATCTACTTCCATCTGTATATATCAAAGGGCCTGGGCTGGAATATCATTAGTGATTTTAAGAGCCATTTGCCTGAGAAGTTCCGGGTGATGGTTGCCCTTGACACTATGGCTAAACGGTATAGATGATTTAGATTGATAAAATCTGAATCCAACACTTAACTAAGTGGGCTGTCTCACTTTAGGCGTTTATTGTTAGTCCAATTTAAAATAAAGGCTGAGGTCCGATTATATCCCAAACTCTTCAGCTTGTTAAAAACTTGCAGGAATTCACCTTAAAACGCATTCCCAAAGGCTAGATGTCCGCTTCATAGCAAACAACGTCAACTGGGCAACTATCTCCAAGGCCAGTGATGATTCTCGCCGCACTGAGCTGTACTCTCTCTAATTTCCTCAAGTTAGCAGTTGAAGCCAATTGATAGATTTGGTAACCGTATTCAAGGACTGGACGGACTAGGGCGATGTAAGTTATTCTAAGGGTGGTGGCATCCGAACCCCAGTCTCTACCCGAGATACACTTCATGATCTCAAGTATTTTTCTTGCTTTATCGGCCAATTTCCCGATATGCTTACTGCAACTCACTTCGGGTCCAAAGTGAATCCGAGATTGGAAGGGAGTTTATTACAGACCAAGCGCACTCTATTCAGAAAAATGTCAGGAGAACAATTATAAATATGTCGGTTTGTAGAGAAGAGGCAGCTGGAGGATTTGCAAGCATTAAAATTATGGTTACATAGTTCATACTTTCAAATACTTTTAGCAAATTGCGTAAACCACATTTTCGTTATTATCACTTATAATAAGTACGCCAAATTTCAAAACGCGCGAAAATGTAAATTCAGGCATATCATAAGAAATTTTGAATTAAATAAACTCAAATGTTTTGCAAGTATGCTTATAAATACATTTACATTAAAGCGATGGCAAAATTTCATAGGCTCTAATTCAAAACGTTTTGAAAAAAATTATAAAAATTAGTTAAAAATACAAATTTAAAAAATAATCATAAAAATTCGACTAATTTTATTTAAAATAAACCTAAATTTCGAAATACGAAAGGAAAAATCAAGTAAGTTACTAAAAAAAAGATATTGATAAATATATATCAAATTTAATTACCATTCAGAAGCTAACATTTTCAGAGGTAATGTTTTAAAAACTATTAGTGCGATTTTACAAAACTTGGCAGTTTGGCATAATTTGAGTCGTAGAATAGAAATTTGGAAATCAAATTGTATTTTATTTCAGAAAATGTCAGATTTTGTGTCAAAATACCTATATTAGAACAATGCTGTGTATAAATCTAATATATATCCCAAGTCGCGCTTGCGAGAAATGGGAAACCCAAATTGAATTTCGTCAATCGACCCAACAGAACAGAAGATATAGAACTGTTTCTCAGTGTACCTAACAGGTGGGTCACCTTTGCTTCCGATGAATGAACGAACAGTTACAACCAAGCCTTCTCCGAAATTCGAACGCGGGCCCTTAAGTATCACAGCTGGCTTCCCTAACCACTATAACAACTGGGCGGCATGCTACCAGACGTACAACTGGAAAAATGCGAGATGACTGCACAGTATCGTTTGCCTTAAAATTTAATGAAATGTACATTACAAATCTAATATTTTATTATGTGGCTTTCCATAACCTCAAATGAAAGTAAACATTTCCAAGTCTAATAACCCTAAAAATCTACACACTTTCATAGACCAGTCATAATCTGTTGCTTATCAAGAATTATATATTTAAGAGGCTTAAGTACATTTCAAAATGTATAAAAAATAAAGCATATTCTTAATATCTTTGCAGCTAATTGGAAATCCTGAAATTTTTGTAGTTACTACGATATGCTTGATATTATAATGTGCTATTTTTACTTTATGTTACATACATCAGAATGTTTTAAATGCAATAAAAATAAAATTTCTTTTCTCTATTGACATAAATGTAATGACATTTCACTTTTTGTTTTTGTAACATTTTTGATAAATAAATCACTTCAATTAGAGAAAAGATTGTATAATTAAAATGACCTATTTTAAAAGTCATAACTTTAAAAGTGATAATTTTAAAAGTGATAACTTTGATAACTTTAATTAATTTTATTTTCTAAAAAAATAACATTATTTGATGTCCCAAATCAGCTACATTTTAGTTTACCATTAAATCGATTTTCTAAAAGTTTTATATGTAGACCGTTTTATAATCATGTGTAGTTTTTATAATTAATCACAATGTCTTAAAATCTAGATCAACAGTTTTCAAAAAATCATGCACGAAATAAGGAAAAATACAAGTTTGAGAAATCATGAGTTTAATAAATAATTTTCTTCAAATCTTGTAAATGGATATTATTTGCTTTATATGAATCAAATATGTAAAAATATGCTTATACATGAAAGTTATGAGTATGCTAGCTATATATTTAAACTATAATAAAATCTTCATAATTTTAAGGAGACAATGAAATGAGAAAATTTCACTTTTTATTATTTCTCATTTTTATGATTTCAAATTTAATTATAACTTAAAAGCTCTTATGTGAGGAGCACAACAACTACTGGTTTTATACAGATATACTTTTTCACAATTAATCAGAATTTCTTGAAAAGCCCTCAATTTTTTTCTAAAAATTCTCATATTTAATATTCAGTCCCTAACCATTGAGCAATAAATTTTATGCAGTGTGATTAATAATTGCCATGAATTATAAATATTTTTGCTTTAGTAAAATTCCATTGCGCCGATAAAAAAGGGGTTTAATTAAACACGTATTACATAAATGTTGTTTCAAAAGATTTCCCGGGAAAAAAATTGGGATCAAGATAAATGAAGAGCTTTCTATTTTTATAACATTCTTTCGAAATAACTCTTTCTTTGATCATTTTTTATCTTCATAAATGTCATCGAATTATTTAATTGCATAATTTTCACTTTACAATATTTAGTATATAATAGTCTAATATGATTACGGGTATCTACCTTGCGTATAACTAATAGACAAAGCAGCAGGAGGATATCATAATGTTTCTTGTAATTAGATTTTTATACCACACTACCTTGCGTCGTTCTATTAGACAAAGAAATACGAAGATATTATAATATTTCTTGTAATTAATTTTTTATGTCTTACCTAAATATACATCTTTTTTATATTATGCATATTTTTCATATTTTATGTATCTTTGTAATTATGGTTAATAAAATTTCGAACAGAAGTTTTTATGTTTTATGCAGTTATAAACCTGAAGCCTCTTCAGATGCAGAATTACTTTTATGACTTTGCTCTGGCCCATATCTATGGCAGTAACATCAAAACAGTTCCACGAATTTTAATGTAGTGGTGAACTCATGGTTGAGACTGTCGCTGGCGTCTTATAGACAATTCACGCAATGATCTAGTCTTAATTATGGTCATAGACTGAAGACCGCAAAATTATTAAGCTCCTTGAAACCAGTGCAATAGGGTTTAAATGGTAGCCAATCGGAGAAGATAAAATTACGAATGCGTAAATGTGTAGCTGACTCAACGAAAATGATGACTGAATGTCTGTTCGTATTTGATTCGCTGTTATCGGTGCCTGGACATTCAATTAGAACACTTGGGCAAAACCTAACATCAGTGTCTGTGACTTAACAAAGTCTAGTTGCCTGGCAACGAAGCTCGGTTTATGTCACTTATGACCTCAAAACCTGAGTTAATGATCTTAAGCCTATGATAATAATGACGACAAGACCATTGTGTGAATGGTTCTTTATGTACCAAACCACGGTTTTCCAAACTCCGTTCCAGGTTTAAATGATAATCTACCGAACGGCGGATTTGATGGTCTTCTGTATCTTTTCTTCATTACCAAGAGACTCGAGAGGACCTTCTGCTTGCCGCGTATTTTAAGTGTCTCTATTAACCGCAAAGGCTTTAGAGTTAAAAACATCCAAGTTTTCACCGGGATTCGAAACCACGCCAATAGATATGGCAGGAATAATGGATAGACGCTATGCTGAACAGAGTGGCAGATTCGAAATTTAAATACACTAATCATTCATTTATGTTATTTTAAAAACATTCATTTACATTACATTTAATTATTAATATTTCAATCACTTATATTACTTTCATTTTTATTGCATTTCATAATTAACCTTTCATTTATATTCTTTCACTTCATTTTGTGTCAAATACATAAATTGAAAGAAAATACATGTAAAATCTATTTATGAAACCTCTTAGAAAACGATTGTACAGACGTTCGGAATTCTCATGCTGAGATACGTAAAAAATGAGCAACTCTCGACGCGACTCGGACCTCTCCAACACGCGCCGAGTGTGTTGACCATTACACCACGAAAGCATGCTAAGAAGAGGAGAAAAATACTTTATATACTCCCTCTTTTAAAGAGCGACTGGGGAGTAGGTGACCCACTCGCCAAATCCTAGTGGTGGAGAATCATCATCCACCACCTTTTTTAGTTCGGGCGCCACTGTAGAGACATTAGGATTTTTGAAGCAGGAGATGTGAAAAATGAGCCCTCGCCGGGACTCGAATCTTGGATCTCTCGAATACTCGCCGAGTGTACTGACCATTTACACCATGAACGCATGCTAAGAAGGCGGGAGAAACACCTTATAAGATGAACCGGATATTTTATTCTTGTAAGAAAACGTACTATAAATCCTTTTAAAATTCTGGTTTATTGAAGTATTGCTTGTTTCAGCTGTTGATCATATTTTGAATCAATTGAATTTTGCACGTATAAACAATGACATTTCAGACCTTATTGCATGCCGGATATTAGAAAAATTGCATGCAAAATGTTCGTTTCGGAAGCTCGCAAATATAAAGGTTAATTATGGCTAATAAAGGTAAGTTAAGCTATTTGAATATGGGAGGGATGCCTTGTTGCTTTCATGGAGGTCTTCCTGAAGGAAACTGGTTGATACTGAAGTTACACATAGAGAAAGCTGTAAAAAATAGTTAATTTCAAAATATCATTGATTTTCCTTCAAACAAATCATTTTTTTTCTTGCAGAATTCTTGCCGGATAATGTTTAAAAATATCCTTAAAATTTTCCGTCCAACTAGTACTACTTAAACATCATCTTAAAACGCTGTAAACAGAAAGAGAGTTTAAGCTTTTAGAAAGCACTGAGTTCTATTTAAATAATATTTCTGTATATAAATATAGTTACTCAGTTTGTACATTCTTCACAGAAATAAATATAATCCATTTGAAATAATTTAACTGCTAGTTAACTAGGCATCCAATGCTCTATTAACATCGAGGATAACCATTGACAACAAGCATAATAAACTCGTTTTATCACTGAGCAAGATATTTATTTCTATCTTTGGAATCTGATACACGCTAGATTTCGTATTATCCGTTTCCCTTCTTTTTGAAAGCGCTCTTCCACATCATAATACTTTACTAAAAGGAAGTTAATCTTTTAACTTTTTGCTCACAATGTACTGTTGTTCTAATAAAATATATACATATATGTCGAGCTATCCAAAATTCCTCAGATATAATTCGGCATTTGTGAACTGTTTCGTGTTGAACAAGGAATATAACGACGAAGTACGTGCTTAGTTAGAGTGATTTTGTTTTACAGATCTGAATTTATAGCGTACTGTGCTGCATATGTTTATGTCAGTTTTAGTTAGTACCAGGTGTTAATGAACTGCGCATGAATTCAACTCAGATCTTCACATTATTAATTCGATATGATAGAAGCTCATTATACTGTTTTACTGCCGTCATAGAGGAGGACTACGAGAAAACGACAATCAATTGCCATTTTCATGCAAATGACGCTCCAGTATAATATAAAAAGAGTAGGTATATCGTATAGTTGTCAAAGAAAGTAGAAAGTTTTTCTTCTGCTCTGTATTTTCTCCCAAGCGCAAAATGAGGATCAAAGGAGAGCATTTTAGCATTATAAGGAAAATCCAACATCAAATTAAGATGTTAATTAAATTAAGATCCAACAGACATTAGAGAAAACAAAGGTGTTAAATTGTTAATGAAAAATTAAGACGTTAAATTGTTAATGAAAATTTAAATGTTAAGTTGCCAATGAAAATTAAGATGCTGTGTCTTTCGAAAAAGACTTCCGAAGAATTATCCAACTGTACATAAAATGTGGAAAGAAATATATTTAAGAATAGTAAATAAATTCGAGGATATTGGTGATCCCTGAAATCTAAGATATCATTAGGTTTCTCATTAATCCAGTTAATGTTAGAAAACTCATCGTTTAACCATGTTCTATAGTAGTAAATTTAAATTTAATTCATCTGAACCCAACCTATAAACTTGTAATGTTTTCATTCAAATCTTAATCATTCCATATTGTTTTAATCTTTACAAATATGTAAGGAATAGTTTCATATCCTCATAACAGACGCTACCACAAACCTGGTAAGACAGTGATGTTAAATTGCATTCAGTTACCACTGATCGTGAAAAAAGGTTCAAGGAGATTTAAGATTTTAATTTAAAATTAATCAGTTGTTGATTAAAATATTAATATCCGACCGAGCGTCACACACATGGGAAAGTGTTTAGTCATTCTGACTGTTCTCAACAGTCCTCACCAGCACTTTCTTTCCATGTTCTGGTCCTTCCTGCAGTATTCCTCGCATAATATGGGTAATTCCCGGAGAACACAGTTCTAAGCTATAATTATTTCAATTCCCGGAGGACACAGTAACAAGTACTTTTTTAATTCCATCGACAGGATCCAACAGGCTGAAGGGGACCTAACCCAGTGGGCAAGCTGTTCTGTCGACGGCGTAAAGTAAAGTGACTCTGATTGCCGTACCGAAAGGTCCAATTTCGTATCCCGGGGGAGGCACGGATGTAGATTGTCTTTGCTTACAAAGTAGGCAACGGTTGCCACCTGTTAGTTGCCTCCATAATAAAATGACCACCACTTCAGGCCTAAAATGGCATTAGTAAGAGCCAAAGCCTAAAATGGCTAATGCCTGCCATTTCAAAAAATAATCCGAGCAAGCAAGTAAAAAAATTGCGAGCAAGTGAAAATCATGCATTTAGCTTGTTGTGCATTTTTCTTCATACATACCGCTATGCTCGAATTTCAATGTAAAAAAGAATTCCATGTTCCACATTGTTGATGTGATTACAAGAATACTAGAAAGATTAATTATAAGAAATGTATAAGGTATTCCTCCCGCCTTCTTCGCATGCCTTCGTGGTGTAGTGATCAGCACGCTCGACGCGTAACCGAAAGTTCCGTGGTTCGATTCCCGGCGAAGGCTTTGCTCATTTTTCATGTCTCCTGCTTCCGAATAAATCCTAATGATTCTACGAATGAAAAAGCTAATTTGGATACTAAAAGACTAATTTACTTGAATTTAAAATGTATAAGGATAATTAATTATAAAACTAAAATTCCTGTGGAATATAAAAAGCAATACTAGATTCTTGATAACTTTATTCAAAGTTATCAACCAATTAATCTCAAGTTTGATACTACTGTGTGTCTTTTGAATATGCATGCAGTCACTCCGGATAAAAATAAAAAATAGTACACCTAAAGGGAAAAAACAGAGTATTTTCGATACGTAGTAGAATTGGTATGTGCTTATAAGTAGGCAGTCTGTAGCCCTGCTGAAGTAGTATATGAGTGGGCTATTCCGTATCATGAGCTACTTGACGCTAATGCCTAAACAGCAAAGAGGATTCTGAATTCTAGGTTTTAACTATACTCTGTATCCTGTGTTCATGTGAGAAATAGTTAAATCTACTTATACGTAGTCTACCATACTTACCTTAGCTCCCAGAAGCATATAAATGTTCTACTACATTTTATTATTGTCCACCGAGTAGCTGGACTGACATTTCGATTCTCAAAGTTTAAATTAATTAATGTTTATTTGTTTATTTTTAGAAATAATAATCCTCCAATGCAAGAATTTTTATTTTACAGCAGAAAATAAGTGTTGCTAAAGTGGCTTGTCAGAGACAGCTAAAAAGTTTTGAAAATATTAATTATTTTACTGGGCTTAATAAGTTATTAATGCTTGCTATCATTTGGTAACAACATGCCATTAGTTATAACTAATCTTTTACTAATACCTCCTGTACTAGGGATTATTAAGAAGAAAAAAAATCTATAAATCAGTTTGACGCACTTAAGAGTTTATAAATAACATAGAGATTCTATCAGCATTATCTCATCAATTAGAACTCTTCTTTCCCAAGAAAAGGTTGCTTCACATACTTCATCTTCTCTTTCTTTCATAGTGAATTCCGTATTTTCTTTGATGCTTTATTTTGTATTTTCATGTCAGAAATACTTCCAACACCATTTTCCTTTCACGTACATTCACTTGACATTCCGGCTAAATCTTCCGACGGTACAGTGGGGGCAATTGCATAAGAACAACCTTTCTGGAAAACAGCAATCATTTCAAAATCGTCCACTATTGCAAAGCGGTAAAGCCGCTGAAGACTGGTAGCTCGGTCTAGAGTTCGAATCCAGGCAAACAGGCTAGGTGGGTGGGCATTTCGGGGTTTTCCCATGTGTAACGTGTATACGAGTCATTTTCCCTTATAAATTTCTCCACGAAGACATCCCTCGTGCTAGGCAGATAGCCCTCAAGTGCTTTGCCATAATTAAATAACCCAAAACCGTTGCAGATAAAATACGATTTACTGCCAGTACTTATTACTTATTTTCTTGAATTTTTTGGCAGTATCATGAATTTAGTAATCATTCCAAAATTTCATCGTTATTGACATTAGGCGCTCATTTGGAAAATCGTACTTCATTACTCAATTCCACTACCTGATCATGTTTTACATAGAAGTAAATTTTTATTACCAAATTTATTATATTTAATTACATCCAAACATTGCATAAAAACGCAGAAAGAGCATGGAATGCATAAGCAATGCGAAGTTAGTTGATTCAAATTAAGTTTACTACCAGGCTATTACAGAGCACAGGATGCTACTGAGTAGCAACCCAGAACGTTATTGTTAATTGATAGAGGATAAAATTATAATGCTTCTATTTTTATGTATGTCTCCTCAGATATGTAATGATTTATGATAGTTTTTAAAGCCACAGAATTCATGCCAGTTCTGAAATACACTCAGTTCCAAAAGTTAAGCGCGAAGATGTAAAATGCAAAAAAATCAACAAATACTGCGTTGATTGACAAAAAATTCGGCAGGAAAGTAGCATATATATTTATGCATAAAACAAAATCAATAATTATGTACAAAAATGAGAACAATATTAAATTTTTGCAAGTTATCGGATAATGACATACTGGAGATTAAACAGAATTATGTATGAAGTGAAAATACACAGCGTAAAATGAAATAAAGGACATTAATAGGCTACGTGATTTCCCCTCATCTGTATACAAAGGTTACACCTTGTGACCATGCTTTCAATTAGGTGGTCAACCACCGCAGAATTAAGCAATCGCCATTCTTCTTGTAGAGCAGTTTCCAATTCAATAAGAGTGGCTGGAGGTGGGAAACGTGAAGATACAGCACGGCCGAGAGCATCCCAAAGATTTTCAATCGTATTAAGGTCGGGCCAATATGCTGGCCACGCCATACCCTTCACTCTCCAGGTAGTCATCGACGATGTCAGCTCTACGGGGACGTGCGTTATCGTCCATTAAAACAAAAGTAGAGCCAACTGCTGCAGCGTACAATCTCACATTGGGTTCTAGCACTCTTCTCAATACCGGACAGCCGTCAAAGAACCCCGTTTAAAGATGTGCAGGTCGGTGTGGTACCCTAATGAAATCCCTGCTTACACCATAATGCTTCCGCCTCGGAATGCGTGATGTTTGGGGATGTTTTTGGACTGATTGCATGTTTGTTGTTAACGCCATATCCTTATACGCTTGTCATCTGGCTCCAGAGCAAATCTTGACTCATCAGTAAACATGACATTGCTCTAATCAAACACATTCCAATTGACATGTTCCCGGCACCACTGTAATCGTGCCCCTCTTGATTGGACGGATAGAGAAACACAAACTCGAGGTACCCGGACTCACAATTCCCTCATATGTAATCTTCGGCGTACAGTAGCTGAAGATATCGTCTTACCAATGGACGCTGTAACCATAGATATCACACGTGAGGAGGTCGCTCTGTGACCTCCCCACGTGCTTACAATAGCAATATATCGATCTTCCGCGGGGGTTGTAACCCTTGGGCGACCGACTACTGGCCTTCGGACAACTGTCTGTGTGGTTTGGAATTGTTTCCATAAACGTGAGATTACGGAATGATGAATGCCGAAGAAAAGAGCAACATCTGTGATCGGCTGTCCTTTAATGCGCCCCACAGCAGGCCAGCGCTCAGAATCTTTCATTCGTCTTCTGGTAGTCATAGAAACACGTATGTCTTAAAAACAAATTGTACGAAAGTTTTAAACACCTTTTATCAGCACTTACAATTAACTTCTGTAACCCTTCATAAAGCTGGTTTCTTATAAGACTGCTTTTTTGCATATTTCTTGACATGAAAGCGCGTTTGGCTGTTACCTAACATATTTATATACTTCCATCTACCTCTGCAGCGAATAGCATCCTCTTCAATTCTGAGTGGCTTCCGGAAATTAGCATTTTCCTCTGCGTGCTTAACATTTGGAAGTGAGTGTATATTACGGATATTATATAAGATATTAATTAAATAATTTAATATAATTAATATGATATAATAACGGTTATTCGCTACTAAGCCTTCAGCTACATTTCTATACAAATGAAGCATCTGGTGGCATATATGAAGGTAGCTTAGAACTGTAAACTAAGAACACACTAGATGCGTGATGTTTCTATTTAAAAGCAGGATAGGTAACTGAAAATATCTGTTGTATACACCACATAACTTCCGTGTATGGAATATTAAATTATACGCATTTTAAATTTCATTTAAACTTATTGGATTGAACTAAATTTACTTCGTCGATAGTGCATAAGCGACAACAGATTAAATGCACTCTTTGAAATTCACTATATTTGTTTACCATAGTGACACTCTGGCGCTAAGGTTCACTTAACAGCGTTATATCTCATTTATTTTATAACTCAGAATACACAAAAATTATGTATATCATCTGAAAATCTAATCATTGCCACGTATTCTATTGAAATACAATTCATCTAAAACAATGCATAAAAGAAATTAATCAAATAAACAAACAAGCAAGAAAAACAAGAAACAGTTTTTAACAGACGATTCAGTATTTCTCATTCAATTAATTCAGATCTCACTTCGCGGCAAGGCACAAACTCAAAATAACTATATTAAAAATAATAATGAAGTAAATCTTGAACACTTATTTTCTCGAATAAATTCCAGAACGGATTAAGCATGATTTAATTCGCAATAATAAAAGAAGGCGTTACCTTGTTGTTACGAAGTTAGTTTCTCTAGATTGACAACAAATCCACTATTCTGCTAAGTTTCAAATGTAAGAAAGTATAGCTGCTATCGTAACCATAATTAGGCTTAGCCGCACTTAAACAACATTTAAGTTGTTAATCTTGTAAATCTTGCGTGCAGATCTACTAAAGGCATAAAAACCTTAACCTGAATTTAAGAACAACGTAATTCAACCAATTTTAAAGCAAAAAATGTACAATTTACCAACTTATAAGAATAACAACCTGAGCTCAGTGAGCCGAGTAAAAAAGCGGATAGATATATACACATATTTATATTCCTTTGGTGCGGCCGATTGCAGGTGTACATTTACATGTTATAGCAGTCCTTTATACAAAATTTCAACGTTCTGAAGCTACTCGTTTTTGAGTTATGCGAGATACATGCATGCATACGAAGGCACAGAGACCACGAACAAATCTATTCAGAATGCATTTTTAATCAGTTTCATAATTTTTTTGGGAAAAAAAGTGTCTTTTATTCTGTCCTTACGTTCAGATATTACGCAAAAACATTGTTAAATTGCTTTCGATACCGGTCAAAATGGGTATTTTGTTGAACTTGATACCCCAAATACAATACTTCCTTTTTACTTCGTACAAGGAAGTAAAAAAGGAGTTCATGTGCCTAACAGCAATATCATATAGTGTAGGATTATTTTGCTCGTTTTAGTAAATGCTAATTTGTCTTTTTTTGTGATGTTTTGTTCAGCTATTATTAAATTATAAAATTCTATTAAAATAGGGCAGGAATGACTCCTCGATCACTCATCCACTCATTTATTGTTGTGCTTGGTTAGAAACTGGTGTCGTAAAGGTGACGGAAGCTAAAAATTGTTTACTTGATTTAATTTCAAATATATTTGAAATAAGGCTTTAGACTGTTAAAAATGTTGTTGATAAACTTACATTTGCCTACGAGTTCGATTTATAGGAAATTTTATTTAAATACAAAACAACTACCGATTAAGTATAATCCTCATGAGTAGGAATCGGGTATTTTGCCAGGAGCACTTGAATTTGCAATGTAATGCTCTACTTTTCGTATAACTCATAAAATTTAACCACGGATATTTTACTAATCGATTGAGGGATTGGTAAATTTAGTAATATTTAAATGATTCAAGAAATGCACTCTGCAGCTGCTGTTAGTACATCGACAGACTAATCCGTTAAACCTTCACTAATGTTGGTTTTATTTATAATTTTTCATCTTTAAACGACTGTAATTCACCGAACCAGCATCTTGAACAAGACAAAAGTTGAGAAAAGAAAGGCATTTTTTCCTCATTAAGTGGTACTGTAAATGTACAAGCTATTCAGGAGAGGGAAAAAATTAGAAACGTTGCTGCAGTCAATCCTGTGACTATGGGAGATTAAAGATCGATGCATCAGAACGTCTATCACTAATTTCTGGTAAAAGAAATAAAATTCTGTCAAAACAACTTTTATTGTACTGTAGAGTCATTAGTTTCTTTCGCCAAATCGCAAGAAATAACACAATCGCCAAATCCTGGGGGCGTCAAATTATCATCGACCACCTTTTGTAGTTCGGGTAGCACTTTCAAAGTCATTAATATCATTTTTTGCATAAAGCAGTAAACGTGAAAAGTGTTCAATTCCCTCGCCGGTACTGAAACAAGTGGTTCTCCCGAATACGTGCCGACTGTGCTTCTACACCACGAAGGCATACAGAAAAGAGGGAGAAAATATCTTACATTCATTGTGAGGAAGACTGTTATACTTGCTAAACGTTGGATATTTACTGAGGAATTACCAAGTAAATAAGCCAGGAATTGTCATTTTGAAAAAACATAAAGTTCTGAAGAACTTTTTAATAAAAGTAAACAAGAATGGTATGTATTAAAACATTATTACAATTCATCATTTTAATTTTAATTTCACTGCAAATCTCATTACTTGTATTAAAAGGCAAATAAACATTGTGGAGTTTTACTTATTTAATTTCAATGTTCAATCTTAGAACCCCACAAACACTAACAAGCGAATAATCGCTTAAGTGTGAGAATAACCACGTAAGACTTAAGAAGGGTTAACTACCCTTTATTTTTCAGAATAAATAAAATCAACTCCTAACTCGGAGTATACAGCAAAGCCTCCACTTGGGCTTGAACTTAAAAAATTATGAAATTAAACTAAACTAAGCTTAACTAAAGCTGTCTGAAAGATATAGCCGAAGCTATCAGGTTCCTAAGTAATTGGCCCCTAAGTATTAATTAAATCGGCAAAGCGAAGCAAGGGCCTAAAGTATGGCTGAGCATAGTATCTAGGAGAGACGTAGTCAAATGGCAATTTTTAATTAGAATAGTCTTTCCATTTTATTCCGATCTATATTGTCCTGTATATTGAGGATACTAATGCTTTTAAATGTTGGATGAAGAGAATTTCTTCATCAGCTGATAAGAATGTAAGTAATGACAGTACTAAGATATAAATGATAAGTAATGATAGTACTGTTTCTGCCTGAAGTGTCAATTGTTTACTTATTAGCATTTCAAGAAATCTGTCAAATTCTGTTATCTACTGCAAATGATATCTCTATATTATTCATGTATTTCAGACCCACTCAAAATGCGATTAAGCAAAACCATACTAACAAATTAGCAGTTACTTGACTTTGTTTTCTACATGGGTGTCTTTAATTTTTATTCCAAATAAAAAACAATTAGCTAAATAAAATATAAGTAAGTAAATAATAAATAAGCAAAATGTTAATAAATTTTTAAAGCTGTATTAATCTTTCTAAAAAATACATAGGCGTCTACTTATTTAAAAAAACATGACAGTATAAAAAGAACAGGTCCTAATATTTTATGCGTAACAGTTAAAAAATTTAGAAACTAGTTAGCAACTAAGCTGCACGTGCACATTATCAAAACGCTATTTCATCAACCTTGCTCGCCTGGAATTGAGAACAATTCACGCTACCAAAGTTCATCGACCTAATCGCTCGGCTGCTGGTGAAAAGGTAAAATGTAAAATAACAAAGCCAGAGATAAAAAGAAAAAGATTAAAAATCAATACATTGAAATTTAAAATGGAAAGGTAAACAGAACTAATGGAAAATTAATCCTTGAAAATTTAGACCAAAAATAGAAGACTTTGGAAGCCATCTATTTGTGAAAGGTCTCTCATACTGTGGTCATTTTAGCTCGATACAAACAGTACAAATTCCAGGTGATAATAGACTATTGTTTGAATATGTAGCACAATTAGGGTACTGGTTAAGGTACAAGTAGACGGGGAACCAGAATTGCATCACTGGGGGTACAGGTATGGAGCAGACGCATTGATTATGCTGTTTAACTTCAGTTTTGATGGCGAACACTCCAAGAGTCCGTCCGAGGACTTTAGACCCTCTAGTATTAAGTTCCTCATGCCACACAGACTCCATATACAAACATCCATTATTTTTCCAAGAACTGAAAGTACAATAGCTGGTGAGATTTACTAATTACCGATCAGGGTGGTACAATTAAGGTACTGTGAAAAAATGATCAAAGCAGTTGTAAAGTACCGTCTAAGAGAAAATTCTATTCAGAACTATTTTTTCGTGACAACAAGCAATTGTAGCTCCCATCTCGGTTCGATTTCAGAGGAAAGTGTTGGCTGCATGGGTGTTTTCTCCATGTGTAACGTGAAACCAGTCAGTTCTCCTAAGAAATTCCTCCACAAAAGCATCTCTCCCTTTAGGCACTTAACCGTAGAGTTGTTTGTCATAATCTGACAAACCAAGCCAAACATTTTTCGTAATAGAGGAAAGAAGACTTATGCAGGCAAGTGATGTAGCGACTGGAAAAACCGGTCGTGAGAACAGGTGAGTAGAGCGGAAACGAAAGGGAGACATTCCACGATCGTCTCCTATGCCGGGCATGAGAGGACAGCTGATGAGAATATATTTAAGGATGTGTTCCTACGTGAAAAATGCAAAAAAAGTTTCTTGTTTTAGTGGTAACAAAGATATATGTGTAAATTCTAAAGTGACGTTTGGAAAAATTTCTTATATGGCAGATTCCGTCGAGACGAACCAAACTCGGAAGTCGAGTCAGAGCACTAATCTCTTTTACAGCTGCTGTAATAAATAAACTGAATCAAATTACAAATTTCGAAAATGCAAGCGAATCGTCAGCCTAGATTTAAACCTCTGAATAGAGGTAGTTCGATGCATGTTCATTTTCCGGGAGTGGAGATGTCTGCATTCACTTTAGATGTCCATTGTAAATGCGTTGTCTCACTTTTCATTCGAATCTGTTGCCGTTCGGCAAAATTTAAGACATCTATATTTCAAGTTCAATCTATCTGTTATTGATTAACAAACTAAGCTGTTTAAAAGCAATAGATGCAGTTGTCAAGAATATTATAATTTTTATTTTTAACTCTAACTGATTTAAATAAAAATGCATTTAAATCATGATACAGGTAATGAAAATTATGGAATATTTTTATAGAATTTACGTTATATTTTTCCCTTTTCTGATATACAGAAGATACATAACTTTCCCTCGGTAGATTAAGCATATGTTCATCTAGAATCCTATAAAATGTTTGTTGATCCAACTGAGAAATCTCTGTTTATAATTTCTACTGAGGAATCATACTAAACTTTAAAAGAGCCCTTTTGGAAAACTATTAACATTTTAATCCTTCCAGACTTTTTAATAGCAATTTTTAAATTATTTTATTATCTACTGCAATATTGTAAATTTTAATCCATTTGAAATTTCTGAATCCAATTTATGTAATTGTACTATTCTAATTTAATAGATTTTTAAAAATGCCACCAGCAGGATTTGAATCCTAGACCTAATGCGTAAAAACAACTGCTACGACAGGCCGACACTCATATCGGAAAAATTTACCGCCTGAAGTAGAACACCACTATGACGTCATTGCCTTGGGGAAATTTATCAGCATCAAAAGTCATTTCTAGCTTGTTAGACGTTTTATATATTTGTATGCATCCCAAAGGATGCATTCTGGACCAATCAGCATCTCGTTAACAGTATTTTTTTTAAATTCAGAAAATGAGCGTGTTTGAATCTTGAAAGATTATGCGCACATATATTTCTCACAGCTTTGGAAGTCATTACTTTAAATTTATTCTTTGGATTTTTCTATTGCTCTTTTAACTGCAGCATTATATTTAAGCATGCATTTATGTTTTTCTAATCACCAGACATGCAAGACTCGTTCATACACTAAAGAAAATGCTTCAAATTTTTCATTTGAATACATTTTTTTCTTTTGGACAGAGTGTAAGATACATTTCGTATTTTCTCATCTTAACTGGATTAGAGGGTTTACTGCCCTTTTCTTCTAATCCCTTGATATTTAAGTAAAGTTATAGAGATGTTGGGTTTTTTTAAAACAGGAGAGATGAAAATTGAGCAGTGCCCTCACCGGGACTCGAACCACGGACCTCTCGAACATGCACCGAGCATGCTGAACACTACACCACAAAGGCATGCTAGGAAGGCGGGAGAAGTACCTTATATACTCCCCCTTTTAAGGAGCGACTGAGGATTAGGGGGCCCAATTGCCAAATCCAGATGGTCGAGAATCATCACCTTTTCTAGCTCAGGCGCCACTTTAGTGACAGTAGGTTATTTTGAACCAGGAATACATGAAAAATCAGCAATGACCGTGCTGGGACTGGAACCTCGGACCTCTCGAATACGCGCAGAGTATGCTGACCATTACATCACCAAGACATGCTAAGAAGGTGGGATAAATACCTTATAAAGTTATGACAGTTTTACTATTACACTTGAGATTGTTTGGGTTACGAGAACCACTTCTGCTAGCTCTTTGGATTCTAATTACTAGGTGCTACTGATTTCCTTATTCGAGTTATCGTGAAGGATATGATATTTTTAAGTTCATGTTGATAAGAACTCACTAAAATTTATCTTAACTTCCCTTAGTCTCCTCTTGAGAATTTATATAAAATTACAGAAAATAGTGTTACCCTATGCTAAAATTCATAATTCAGGCATTTTCTAAGAGGAAGCACAACTCTATCTAATTTTAACACGCTTAAATTTCAACCATAGCTTACGCTTTTTGACAAAATTTCTCCAAAATCAGTTACACTGGTCAAGATTTAAACATGAGAAATCACCAGCTATTTTCTTGCGGCTCCATCCTTCAGTTTGCTCCGTTACACCCAGGCCAGGCTTGCACTGATGGTCTTCAGATCGCTAACAACGATACCAGACATCAGACAACTTCTCAGTTCCTATTAACCTACACTGGCGGTCAAAAGTAAGGGATGAAAATCGTTTTTCCACATTTCTTCTAAACTACTAAACAAAATTTGGACAATTGGTGGCTTTATAATGTCACTCCGGTGCTGGTATCGCTTAGATAAATTTACGTATTCCATCACCACTATTTACACCTATTTATCCCTCCTGCTACGCTAGCAACAACATTGTTAAAACATCCGCTTCGAGCTGCTCAGCTCATTCCTCTCTGCAGTACAGTAGTGATTTTTATTATATTTTTAGAATAATTTTGCTGTTTTTATGTGAAATGAGTACACATCATTGCTTAGACAAATTATGAGGTGGAGAGTCGTGGATAGGCTTGAGACAGGGTAGTCAAAAGCTCAGGTTTGAAGAGAACTGGACGTAACACCAAGTATCATCTCAAATTTGCGTAATCAGTTTAAAAACAGCAGTACAGTGCCAAGAACACTAGAACAAAGCCGCTCGAGAACCAAAATGACCAATGACGACTGGGATTTGAAAACTTTCAGCAGTGCGCCAGAGGACATCTATAGCAAAATACCTGTCTCATGACCTAGCTATTGCAACAGGAATATCAGTTTCAATAAATACCGTTGCCAGAAGGCTCCATGAGACAGGGCTGTACGTCAGAAATCCCGTTATTTGCATCCCACTTGCTCCCTCCCACAAAAGAGAATGTTTACAATTATGCATTCAGTACCAACATTGGACACAGCTTCAGTGGGCTAATATTCTCTTCCCGGGTGAATCCAGATCGAGTCTACAACCTGATTCTCGGCGATTATTGACATGGAGAGAATCTGGGACCTGATATCATCCCAGCAAGAATAAAGAAAGAGACCAATATGGTGGCGGTGAAGTGACGGTCTGAGCAGAAATCATGTAAGATGCCCTCACACCACTTCATGTGTTTGAAACTGATTCCGTGAATGCCCATTTGCACAGGCAGGGGATCTTAGATATATGTGCGACCTTTCAGGGCTGATGTTGGCCCGAGTTCATTTTTATGGATGACAATGCACGACCACATAGGACCCATCTGGTTGATGACAATTTGGAGAGCTGGGATATTCACCCAATGGATTGTCCTGCCGAATCTTCAGATCTTAATCCTATTGAATATGCTTGAGATTTTCTTGTGAGGTCTATTGCAATACGTCAGTCCCCACCCAGAAACATTCAGGAGTTAAAATATGCTCTGGTGCAGAAGTGGGTGCGACTTCCACAAGCACTCCTGAACTCTCTTGGTAACAGCATGGCTAGCCGTTTTGTATGTTGTTGATGTGTCAGAGGTGACCATGCAACATACTAGGTAAATTTTCACTGCCATCGTTCAACCTCATGTTTGCACCACATTGGACTCTTTGCTATAACTCATGCTAATTTTCATCGTTGTTTTATACATGTTATTGTCATACAATAAATTATATCTATACCTATTATCATTTATTTCTATTCAGTATTTCTTGAGATATTTGGATAAAAGCGTTCAATCCCTTAATTTTGTCCACCAGTTTACTTTTACTTCTATGCTACTCTCAATCTATACAACCATCTGAAGGGAAACATCTGTATGACTAGGTCAGAATTGATAGGAAAGATGCAAATTAAAAATCCATGATAGGAAAAATAACTAAATTATCACAAATGTTAGTCCTTCTTTTTTACCGGGTTCACTATTTGAGGACACATTTGCAGAGTTCACTTTCAGATGTGTCATTTGATTCATTTTCAGTCTATTCAACTAATGAATAAAAATTTCTTTTGCGTCGTCTTCAACTATAAAAACTTTCGCATCCTTTACAAATCTGAGAAATCAACCTGAAAAGGCTGGTCTGTTAATTTTACTAATTTTAAATACTTGACTGCATAATCTCGATTACACATCGACAGCACATTGCATGTTTCATACCCGAACCTAAAGACATAGTTTAGAATTTAAAAATTAAACGAAATTCTATATAATCTTACATATAATTTTGAAGAAACCGGAGAGGTAAAGGGTTGAGAGGCCTCCCATATCAAATATAATGCATATGAAGAGAAAGGCTTTCTTTCGTTTTGCAAATGACGTATAGAATGAGACTCTAAAATATCTTTTTGACACATCTTACATAAACATGGAAATGGGGAGATGTGTGTTTCACATGCTATGTAAACATGGATTCAAATGAAAATTTGAACGTCTTTAGTCGTGGCCTTAAATACGTTATAAATTAATTTTTACTGGAAGTTAACATGTTTTTCTTACAGAACTATACTGAAAGCAAAAATTTAAATAAATGTAAACTATGAAAAATCCCACTTGAGGCTTAGAAATCTTTATGCTAAATTGTTGCAACTTTTCTTAATTACAGAATGATGAATTAGATTCACACAGCTTGCAGGGTTCCTCACTTTTGTTCTGTCAGATTAAATTTCGAGGAACCTATTGAACTGCTAATCGAATAATCTCTTAAGTTCAAGAGCAGAAACGTAAACTTAAGAAGGGTTAATCACTCTTTATTTGCTTAATATAATATTAATTGTCGGTCCCTTTCTTTGGGCGTACAACAAAGCCCCAACTTGGGCTTACAGTAAAAATGTAAAAAACAAGGACTAAGTAATGACTGCAGAGATTTAGCCGATGCTAACACAATTCTAATATAGTTGGCCCGTAATATTAAATTAGCCAGCGAACTAACGGCCAAGCGTAATCAACAGCTTAGAGAGACGTAGCCCAAAGGCAAACGCGCGCTATTCAGGAAACCTAACTCTCTGTGTCGAAGTCAGTTGAACTTGAATTAAATACTATTCTCTTTCTCCTTTGCGATTAGCGCGATTCTAAAACCTCATTCTGGTAGGCATTTGTAAGTTGAAACTAAAAGAGATAGGAAAGAAGCATTAAATTAAAATAACTGTTATAAAATTAAAATATAACTTACAAGCTCTTAGTGCTCATTAAGTATAACTCGTGTGGCAATTTTTATAACAACCTCACTTTTCCTTCATAAAAGGAAAAAAAAATATTTAAGAATATTTGCTTTTGTCAGTGAGAACTACATTTTTCTCTCATTTCTTTCACAGCTAGGAGTGCATTGCATTTAAAGATTTACTATTTTTATTTAAAAAATTATTCTTTCTCTTTTCAAAGACATATTATTGTTCTTCACAGGGGAGATAAATCATGATCTAGATTCTTAAAAGTATAATAAATTTCCGTTCTTGACAGAGCTACTGATAAATTACATTTACACGTTATTTTTCTTCATTTCACTTACTTGAAGATTCCTGTTTTATTTATTTCTTTACGGTTTTTATTTGTATTTTTGTTTTGAACACATTCTTAAAAAGCTTGTAATCTAGTCTAAATATCTATCTGCAAATGCGAATACAAAAACCTGTAAGAAAACAATGACGCCTAGAAATTGCAAATTAAATTCAGAAAATAGTCACGCATTTACTATTTTACACAAAACATGAATTTAATGAATTTGGTATTTTTATCTTTTATTTACTGTGGCATATATTCCCCATACGCATAAATTGCATTTAAATTTTTAACCAGTCAACGTGTCGAATTCTTTTTAAGCAATTATTCCAATTTTAATTTCCCATGAGATACATTACATATTAATTAGTCAAAGGAACTACAATATTTACAATTAAATCTTCAAAATAAAATATTTGGAAACTGAAATTAATTTCGTAGCCAAGAATTATCAAATGAATAATTACATTTCGATTTTCAAGCTGACAAATATATATTTTACGAAAATAATTCTTTTAATTATCTTGAGAAAAAGGTGGAGTCATTAGGTTATTTTGAAGCAGGAGACATGATAAATGAGCAATGCCCTCGCCGGGACCTTTCGAATACGCTACAAGTTTGCTACCGTTACACCACGAAGGCAAGCAGAAACGAGGAAAAAAATATCTTATATACTCCCCCCTTTAAAAGGGCGACTGAGGATTAGAGGACCCAATCGCCAAATCCTGGTAGTTAAGAATCATCATCCACTACCTTTTTAGTTTGGGCGGCATTGTAGAATGATTAGATTTTTTTGAAGAAGGAAACACGAAAAACGATCTCCTCCCAGGGCCTCGAATCTGGACCTCTGAAATAATCTCTGAGTGCGCTGCCGTTACAACAAGAAGGCATGCAGAAAGGAGGGAGAAAATATCTTATAAATAAAAGTAATTTCTCTATAAAATTAAGTAAAATTTATACAGTAGTTAAATAATCTTAATTAATGTGTGATGAAATTCTGACAAGTTATTTCAGTAGATGAGAATAACTGGATATGAAAAAATTCAAATCTACGGCTTTATGATTTAGGCTTTATATCACCCTTGCCTTTGACGTTGGTACTCGTAAGCAAGATCTCAAAAATGCGAGCAAGTGTCAGTGAATGATTAAAAGACTGTTTTAGTTTATTGGTTTATTTTGATTACGGAGAGGCACGCGAGTGTTACCATCCTAAGGGAAGAGATGCCTTCGTGGAGGCATGGTTTTCCTTAGGGAAATGGCTGCTATATGCGCTATACATGGGAAAAACACGAAAACGCCCATGTAGCCAGTCCTTCGACGGGATTCGAATCCCGAACCAAACTTCTGTGTTCTGAGACTTCACCGTTCGACCGCTTCATAAAGGGTTAGAAAAAGGTATATTTAGATACGGAAGCATATTTAGACCTCCTACAATCTTCAAAGAATAAGGATATGGTTCTTAAACAAGAGATACATAATAAAGAATATTATAAGGTACTTGTGAAATTTACAGCCTCTGTAATGGTGATAAGAAAGATTCCACATAAGTAGTATATTGCGTGCAAAGAATGGATTCTGAAGTAAAATAAGTCCTTCTAAAAATATTCTGTTGTATTTAATGAAAAAAATCATAATGTGGTTTTACATCTTTATAAAAAAAGATTTTGCTTTTTAGCCATTAATTTAAATTTTAATCACAGCTAAATAAATTTAAATCCATATCCACAAAGTTCGCTAGATTAAAGTTCAAACGAGGATTTGGAACACAGTAAAATAGGTGTCTTCAAAAACGTCACCCATGGCAGCAAAGAAATCTTGTTACTTGTGCCTAATATAAAAGACGTTTGCTCACATTTTGACCAAAATAATGATCAAAACAACAACTACTAGATAATATTATTAGATAATACTCCTAGTATAAAAACTTAAAAGGTTATAAAGAAATACTAACAGCTTCATGCTTCCTTTCTTTATGCTAGTATTTCATCTGCCTTTGCAATTTTCTGTTGTTTAAACCATTTTTTAATAACAACTTTTAATTTGGGAACATTTTCCAAGCAGCAGAGTTGTTATAACTTGTCAAATTTTTATACTTATGAAGCAAAGTTTTGTATTATATGTTTATATCCCTTTATATCGCAGCTGTTTCAGAGCCTCTGTCAAAGACTTTAACGGGTTCTGTGAAACCAGTATGATACTTAAATCATACCGTGAACCACTGGCTGTCATATTAATCTCTTTCTGTATATATCAGAACAGGTAGCTGGTCTCTGACTCTCTGTAGACCAAATGTATTAAACTCGAGATTTTGGAATCATTTTACTCCTGCCCTCTGTTTATTCTAAAAAAATGACAAAAATATATATTAATAATGTAGTACAAAGTCCGAAATTCGGACGCCCATTACCTGAAATTATGTAATACCAGGACTGCCCGACCACCAGCAATTTTGTTTCTTTTTTGCGGATCGTTTTCTCTCTACAACATCTAGAGTTAAAGAACATAATACTCTAGAAAGACGGGTGTGCCGCAAAAGATTTTTCTATGGACCGACTGAGATTACTGTATATGATTTTTAAGCACCTGGTGGCCAGGAAATCACGCCGTAGCTTATGGGAATATATTCTTTGACGTTAGCGACTACCCCAGTTTCGCTCCTTGAAGGATTGTGGGGGGGGAGGTCAACATTTTGCGTTCTGATCTAAACAATAAGTAATGTTCTAATATATATTCATTTGGAGTGGGATTTTGCTCGTACTAGTTTTTGCTTGTGGGTATAATAGTAGGAAAGAGGAAAGAATTAAATTTGAAAGAAATTAATATCAGTTACCATTGCCATCCTTTCTTTCTGATTTTGTCTAGCATATTATATTTTGCAGGCTCTTATTATTGCTGTAGTTCTTTCCTTTCTTTCTGATTTGGTCCAGCCTATTATTTTTTCCAGACTCTTACTAACACAGGTGTTTTATCATAATTAAAGTTTGATCAGAACCAGAAAAGGAAAAGCGAATTTGGCCTTCTAGAGTGAGTGCGTGACGGAGGACGCTAGCACCATTACTCTACAATTGTGGTTAATCGGTTTAGCACCAGACGCACCATTTTTAAAGCTGAACATAATACTTGACACAATACGTGACATAATACTGTACACAAAACTTAACATAATACTTGCTAATACTTGATATAATATAATATTTAATACACACTTGGCGTAATATAATACTTGACATAATACAACACTTAATACATACTTGACATAATATAATACTGATTTAATATTTGCTAATACTTGACAGTGATGCCTGACATAATATTTGCTTCTAATACATATTCTTGACATAAATACTAACTTCTAATGAGGTCCTGAGACGTTAGTGCATTTGGCATAGGTCTGCCTATATCTGACAGTTTATTCATTACCTTTGTAACTTGCCTGACTAAGCGTCTTTGTTTGATCCTATATTTAATAAATGCCTTCCTGTTTGTTTGGGGCACTGGGATATGCATGCCATTTGTTATAGGCCAGTCCACTATATAATGCTCAGGAGTGTCAGTGTCACCGCAGGAATATTCGTTTCTATTTGTAATAGCATGCTTAGTACATATGAAACGGACCGTGTCCTGAAATATATCTGACGAGCATTGTATTGATATAGATCCTGTCCGTGTCCACATAGGTGATATCAACGTAGGTACGACAGCAAGTATCACCTACGTCCAATTCTGCCTGCCCTATTTATACTGCTTGAAGTTTAACCTTTCTTTTCAGGAAAGCAGTTGGCCAGGGGATTGCAAATTTGGCGTTCGAGAGCGCACTAGAGGGAAAAAACGACGTTGCACCAACGCCAACAATTCGGGATTAAGGGAAATTTTAAAACAAGGAAAAATAGCAGTCTCATGGGGGTGCAGGGTTTGAACGTTGTATAAAGCAATGTTCTCTATTTAGCGGAATCTGTGAAAAAACATAGAGAAGTGATAAAAATAAAAATGATTATAAAGATGATAAAATAAAGAGAAGTGATAAAAATTTACCATTACGAAGACAACGCCACAATCAGCAACCAATAAACGGATGGAAAAATCTGTATGGTTTTAAGATATCGGTACCGATAGGGAAGATAGTGACAAACAGGTCGAAAAGGTTCTTATTTTAAACTAACCAATTATTATAACTTCGATCAGGCTTCGGGAACCTGTGACCCGCCGGTCACCGAGTGACAATTTGAGCAACCGAATGATATGAAATTTCATAATTTCAAGTGACCCACTGGAGTTCTGAAAATACAGTATCATATAATAAAATCAAATTATAAAACATAAATGTAAAATGAATAGAAAACTAATAATAAAAGTAATATTTTTGTTTGATTACCAAGTTGAAGTAACGGATATGAATTTTGTTTTTATAATTTTAAGGAGAACTTGTTTGGTAATCCTGATCCACAATCCAAAATTCCAAAAAAATTGCCTTTGTCATTTGATCCTCATTCGGTTCAAATGATAATTGCGAGCAAATATATTCTCACATGAAATTTATTTTAAATAAGAACAAGAGCAGCCTAACTACCGAAAATTCAGATGCTGGAATTCGTCTTAAGATGACTAAACTATAAGTTAAACTTGACTAAATTCACGTCACAAGCGCAGAATTAGGGAAGCCATTTATATTGAAGAAAAAAATAAAGATCATTCAGTTAAGTTTTTTTGTTTTTTGTTTTTATAATAATTTTAATTTTTAAAGTTTAAATAGTATTATAATTATTTTATCAATAAAATGTATTTATTATTCATCAAAAAAGACGGTTTTAACATGAAAACTCCATTGACCTGAAACTTCTTCTTTATGCATTTAGTTTGGCTAATTTTGACCATACGATGTTCAGGCGCACATACAATCTCATGAGTTAGAAATAACTCTTGTTATGCATTCTTGCAAAAATATATTATGAATTGACCTTGAGAAAGCTCCGGCTCATTTAAAAATGCAATTAACAGAAATTCAGTACAATCTCCAAGAGGAAGATTTTCAGTGAAGAAAGTGTCTCCGAATTTTGAGAATACGTACCTTAATCTTTTACCAGGAATTCCCAAATTTAATTGTTTTAAATTTTCTAGGAAGTTTCGTGATTTCCATGTTCGATAGTCTATATCAGCGTGCTCATATATCAGTCCTTCCTTATTAAATAAATAAGTTCTGAGTAAGATGCAGGTTACAGACATTCGTTTGATCTCTGTTCTTAAAATTGCTAATGCTAGTAACGTGCCACCATACATCCGGAAACCAGTTACAAGAAAAAAATGCTATGTCTCGGGAAAGAAACAATGGATATTCATCATCTACTGAAGTATTTTCTTATGTTCCTTTTATATTTTAAACTACAGTGTTAAAAATATCTTATATACTTACTCACTTTTAAAATACATAATTAGTTTGAAAAGGGTTTTCCTTCACCTACCCTCGCACTATTTACATACTTATATAGCCCACTTCAGGTAGTGAACTTCATTTGAGTTTGTATGCAATATTTAAAAAACTTCATTAATATCTTTGTAACTTTTGCAACGAGGTGTTAGTTCAAAAGCTATTTTGTCACATATTACGTAGAGGCAATTTCGTTTAAAGGCTTTTTGACTATGATTACATGAACTTTTGTCGTCCTCATCATGAAGAACTGTATCAAAAGCAAAAAAATTCTTCTCGTTTTCGCTACCTCTTATTAGTATCGGAATGAGTTTTTATTTCTGCCACGTTTAGTGCCTCCGCTTCTATTTCCGGAAACAAATTTCTTAAACAAGTAACATAATTAAATAAATTGTCAAAAATGCATGCCGAAAAACGAGATAACCATATTAGGGTCTTGTAAGGATATACTGGTTGCATTTGTTCTGGAAAGAATTTTATCTCAAATAACTGTTAATAAAATGAATTCTAGATTAGTAATTTTGTTTACTATTTCTTGGCATTTCAGTTTTACAGAACATTTCTGAGATTCATCTAGAGGTATATCAAGTGGAGCGTTTTTTATTTCGTTGAACCCAAAGCAAATTGCGTTAACTGCATCAGCTGTACAAGACCACCTACTAGTATATAATTCTTTTACTGTAAAATGTTTATTATTCGCTGCAAAACGTGTATAAACGTTCTGCAATAAATTAAGTATATAATTGCTTGTAAATATGATTTACTAGCACTACTTATTATCAGATTTAACAAATGTGAATGACAAGGAACGTTTATTGGGCTATTTGACTATGTTTTTAATGCGATTTTGGAGCCCACTGTATTTTCCAGACATATTTGCCGCACTATCATACAGTTGTCAACTACAGTTGCAAATATCCAGACCTAAAAGTTCAAGGTTCTTTAAAACTTCATTTTCTAATGAATCTCATGCGTGCGAATAAATTGGTAAAAATGCAAAAAATCTCTGTATTGGGATTCCACTTTCTGATACACAGTATCAAAGTTAACTGGTCTACGTGTGTTACATCAGGGGTAGAGTCAATTATAATTGAAAACTATTTGGCATCTTTAAATTTTAACACGAATGTTTTTAAAATTATAAGGTATATCTTCCGCTTTCTTCGCATGCCTCCGTGGTGCCGAATATTATCTGGCACCACGTAATAGTATCTGGTCAGCACGCTCGACGGTATTATCTGGTCAGCACGTTCGTAATATTATCTGGTCAGCACGTTCGTAATGTTATCTGGTCAGCACGCTCGACGTGTAGCCGAGAGGTCCGTGGGTCGATTCCCGGGGAAGGCGTTGCTCATTTTTTTTGTCTTTTGCCTCTAAAAATACCTAATAGCTCTACAAAATTATGTTGTTCAGTATTTCAATAAATTCATCTGAAATATTTGACGAAAGATAAATCAGGTTGCCTCTTCCAGCTAACCCAAACTTTTTTATATATGTGACGTTAAAAACTCGTCAACTTCTGCCAAATAGTCTTGTGTTCCTATATAATTCATTACTGCACGAAATGCAAAGAATTTTTAGGCAAAAGCTTTATTGTTGCTACTACCCTTAGCAGCACTTTTGTCCAATATACTTTTTTCTTCTAAATACGGTTTTCAAACGATAGTGTCTATATATTCCTGAAATAAATTTCTGGCTATTAAGGCTTTAATAGAATGTCTGTGATCAGTAGAATTTTCGTGTTCTTGCACTCTCACATTTACATTTTTTCCAGTTGGAGTATCCGTTTGTAAAAATTGTTTGTTTGATCGAAAATATCTTGCAAACATATCAGTAAATTGCTTTACTTTTTATGCTGTACATAACCATTCTCGTTTCACGTTTTCACCATCTGCTTTAAAGCGAATAAACATATTTTTCTATAATGATCAAATTATTGTTTTTCCACCATTTGTTAGTATATTTTTAGCGGTATGTAAAAGTGAAATATTTGATGATGGTTTATTTTGAAAAAAATATTGTTGCATATATGTTGTTAAATTTAAAGGCCATAAAGAAACGTCCAAATTTTATAAAACTCACTTAACTGTGTTAGGTATATATTCTATATTTTAAATTTCCGCTTCTTCACATGCATTTTGGTTTTTCTTCACAAAATTTGGTATGTCTTCTATGTTTTTTATTTCTATTACTTCAATTTAGGTTTCTTTGCTTTCTGGCACTTCTTTTTCTATAATGTTTCCTTCAGACTTCCACATCAATATTATCTTTTTTTTATTTTACTTTTTTGTATTAACAACATATTTAAACAGAACATTGTTTTGTTTATTTGTTTCTTCCTGCATTTTCTTCTAACGCTTTCTTTTTTTCCACACCTGAAGCCTGATGATAATTTATTTTATATAAACTATTTATATAATTTATCACATAAAATGCTGCTTCAACACTTAAATAACTAATCACATAAAATATCTGTTGTGTACACCACATGATTTCCGTGTACGGAATTTTAAATTATAGGCATTTTCACTGCCTTTCATTTTAATTTTTTCATTAAATTAGACTTACATATTTCTCATTCAATTAATTCAGTTCTCACTTCGCGACAATGCAAAAATTCATAAAAACTCAAAATATCTATATTAAAAACTGAAATATATAGAAAACCATAAAACACAAAAAACACTTAAAACAATTTAAAAAAGAATTAACAATTAAAATTACAGTTTTTACGCAAAAACAATCCATTCATCCAACAGGCAAGAAGTCAGATTTTTCGGCGCACAAAACTGAAAGTTTACTTTTGGTCTCACTCGGCAAAAAAGCACTTAAGACGTAAAAACTGACTTAATTTGTTGTGGACGCTATGCTAAGTCAATATATGCGATAATTTAATAACTTAAATGATAATTCCGGAATGGATTAAGCATAACGTAAGTCGCAATAATTAAATAAGATGTTACTTTGTTGTTGCGAAGCTTAGTTTCTCTTGATTGGCAACAAAACGACTATTCTGCGGTGTTTCAATTGCAAATAAATATAGCAGCTGTGATAAAAGAATTAGGCTTAGTCGCACTTTAAAAATTTTAAATTGTTGATAATTTTCCAAATATTGCACAATATTAAAGGCATAGAAACCTTAACCGGAAGATAAGGAGCATAATTCAATTATTGTTAAAGCAAAAAATGCACATTTTACAAACGTATAAGAATAAAGAAACTGAGCTCACTTAGCCAAGTAACAGAGCGTATATACTTTTGGTGCTTCCGATTGCAGCCAAAATAAGAGGTGCACATCTATATGTTATGGCAGTCCTATATACAAAATTTCATCGTTCTGAGGCTACTCGTTTTTGAGTTATGCGATATACATACATACATACGTACATATGTACGCACAGACTCCGCGAAAAAATCTATTCGGAATCCATTTTAAATCAGTTTTATAATTTTTGGTAAAAAAAAGAGTCCTTTATTCTATCCTTACGTACAGATGTTACACAAAAACATCGTTAAATTGCATTCTATGGCGGTCAAAATGGATAGTTTCGTTGAAATGTGATACCTGAAATTTTTCGCTATTACAATACTTCCATTTGACATCATACAAGGAAGTAAAAAGTAAATAAGTAGATTTCGATTAAATTGAAATTGAGTAGATGGACAAACATTTATTTATTTTTTGAAATAAAAGAAAATTTTATTTTATTTTTACATTTGTTTTTCAAAGTAAATGGTTTGACCGAGCCCCCACAAAATCGGCCCTAGACATTTGCCTTATTTGTCTATGCTGTGGTCCAGCTGTGGTCGGCAGATACTTTGTTTTGAGTCAGTGTTTCATTTCACAGTAGATACTATCCGAGACGTGAACCTCAAACCCTTTTGGATTCCTAGTCCTGTTCCTGCCTTCGACAGCTACATTCTATGCCAAGATTCTGTGCATCACTTTTCGTCACCACGTTGGAAAGAATCAAGGCTACAGTCGCATCAGTACAATAGTAGCACGGCACACAGCTCTGGTAATTGGTAGCTCTGGAATCTGCAAGCAATATTATAGACAGTTACACTTTTACTCAGAGTTGTGCAGACACAAAGATACAGAATGCATTTATTAAAAAGTATTTCAGATTTTCAATGCTTTTATTACTTTTTTAATGCATAATTTGCCAGTCACAGAGTAAATATACAAAAGTATAAATTTTAACCGCGAGACATGAGCTGTTTGCTTGATTTGCAGTTTTTCGTTGAATCTTGAAATCGTATTTCTGTAAGAAATTATGATATTTTGTTTAAAGTTATTATAAGAGATTAACCAATGTCATTTGAAACTAATTTTATAGTTTATTACATTTTACTTCAAAATACTGGTGTTTCAACGGAAGGGAAACAAAAGCTTCCTCTCAAGATATATATCTCAAATTATCCTATTCAGTTCTGTTACATTTTACTTCAAGATACTGGTGTTTCAACGTTCTCTAACGGTGTTTCAACAAAGTAAAATGTTCTTACTATATTTTACTTCAAGATACTGGTGTTTCAACGGAAGGGAAACAAAAGCTTTGTCTCAAGATATATCTCTCAAATTATCCTATTCAGTTCATGTAAAACATATGCATCACATAAGGCATTTTATTACAGTTTTAGGAATAATGTTAAGTTTTTAAGAGAGTCTGGAGGCATTCAGCAGGCAAACGTTAAGATCGCTGAGCGCAAGTTGTGTTAAATTCCTGGCGAACTAATTGGTAGCTTAAGAGTTTTCACCTGAGTAACGTAAATATGAGCCAATTTCCCTTAACTTGTCCTCCACGAAGGGATCTCTTGCCTTAAAATTAATCATCAAGTTGTTTGCTATAATTTAAATAATCCAGTCCAATCCATGAGAGTATGAGGAGTCTGGTTTACTTACTTCCCATCTACAGTACAAAAAATATTAATGCTTTCTTTTTAATAAATTTAAAATGATTTTAAAAGAGATATTAATTAAAATAAAAATATTTCAGTATTAATACACATTACACAGTAAATTTTACATTTGTTATTAACATATGAAAACTTCAGACAAAGCATAATATATATTATGAAAAATGAGCCTAAGCAAGAATTCATTATGTCACGACAAAACAGCTACCAAAAACGTTGTGCTGCAAACTGCAAAGAACTACAAAAAAGTTGTTTGTCATAATTTATTACTAATTCTGAATAATTACGAAATAAAATCGGACAGTTTTTTCAGAACTCAATAATAAGATGAAATTGGATGAAAAATAAATGAATTGCAAAAAAAAACAAAAGTTGATTTTTTTTTATAAATACAATGCAACCTTCAAAATGGTACATTGATAAGAAAGGGAAATTTTACCCAAAGTTTCTGAAGACACAGCTGCGAGATTTGTGATCTTATAGTTAAATGTTATCATCTGGAAGAGACTACGTTTACGAAAAAATAAGTAAATATATCAGTGAAAAAGTGAGAAAACAATTCAGCCCTCTAATATAATATTTGTTCATGAGTAAAATAACTCATGTAAATTACTTTCTCGCTAAAAAATGCAACAAATTAAAGAGAAGAAAAATTTGAAATCAAAGAATTTTTTTAAACTAAAAGCAACAACCATAAACCAGAAATAGTTAAATTAAGTATTTGTTTGTCATTTTTATAACAGAACTTATTTTGATAAACTAATAACTTTTCAAATAACGAATCAAAGATCACGGTATAGTAATATCAAAGATTACTTAAATAATTACATTTTCAATGTGATTGTTTATTACTAATTAATTATCTGATATATTATTGGTCTTGGATATGATTTTTACTAAAAATTGGTATAAACTGCAGGCACCATTTTTAATATTAACTCTAATAGTTAGTATAATTTATGGCTATTTAACCACACGAGTAGGCCTGATTATAAATAATAAAAAAAAAACATGGAGATCCGGAGAAAAACTTTTACGAAGGCCCATCTCTTTAATTTTCTTCAGTGTAATAGATATCATTCATGCGAATTATATAATGTATTTCGTGAAATCCTAACTAATATTATAAATGCGAGTGTGAGTTCGTTTGTTTGTTTGTTACGCTTTCACGTCTTAATTTCTTAACCGATGATTATGAAATTCTCAAGAAATATTTTTGATATATTAGAAAAGGTTATAGGCTATAAAATGTAACTTATCTGCTGAAACTTAAACTATATAAGCTATATTAGCTATATATAACTATTTTAAGTTTAACCATTATAGCTTAAAATGATTATCGTTGTATAAACCTTAAATGTTAGAAGTTCCATAACGATAAGTTAAACTATGTAAAAGTTTGTCTGCGCGTTTTTCATTCCGCGTGCTTTGTTTAAAAATCAAAATTAATGTTTTTAACGTTTTATTAAAACTTTAAATTTTCGAAATCTTGGTAATGAAAATTATTTATTTTTGTAGTGAGATATCTTAATAAAGCATCATGTTTTTCAGTTTTTTAAATTTTATTTTATTTTAGAACTTTTTAGTAAAATTTTAGAATGTTTTAGTAAGTTTTTTAGTAAAACCGAAACAAAAAACATAAGACTAGAATGTTTGTTACATCCAAATCGGATTTTAAAAATTGCGCAGAATAGCGTCTTAGCGACATCAATATGGATTTCTTTTTATCTCAATGAAGAATTGCAGCATTTACTGAAATTTTACTCGGAGTGTATTTTTAACTTAAAAATTATTAACTAAAATTTATCCTGATTATCCTGGCCAGGCAATAAGAAAAAAAAACTCGAATTATTTTCTTTTCTTTTCAATAGTCTTTAAAACTTATTTAAGGACATCAACGCGAGCGAAGCCGCAGTTAAAAGCTAGTAACCTAATAATTTACTTTTTTTTTAATTCTTTAAACGAAAGGAAAGTGTATTTTAGCTTTCTAAATGCTTTCTTTCAATAATCACGTACATGTTACTAGTTCAATAATAAAATATACATGACATGAAATAAAGAATTAAAAATTCACTCTCTTTCATAAGTGACAAAATAATTTGGAGAACCTCTTGAAAATTGATAGCAAGCACATGATGCGTTCGCCACCATGTAAATCAGGCTCTGCACGCGGTGTGTAATTATTCAAGGCTTCTCTGTTGAAGCGCATTCTACGCTATTAGGATCAAGCATATCTATATATAACTTTAAAGGCATCATGCATTATAGGGACTTTTTTAAAAGTTTTCCGTCGCGCAAATTAAACTGCTTTGCATTTTTAACCAAATAAACAAAGCGGGACACTCTTTGGAGATGATTACTTCCTGCGGGTGTACTTAAGTTAATTTCAGGAGCTGATATTCCTGTTACAGGTCACCTCAGGGAACACATAACTAAGCCCTTTTATGTCAGTCTAGCGGGAACAGGCAAATACAAAGTTAAAATTAGTCATACTGCTAAGATTTTGGATATCTACTTCCTACATGTTAATTTACATACCTACGGGTTTCCCAGAGGAAGGTAAGAGGCGAACTCTGGAGAAGACAGGTTTAACTTAAATAAAACCTTCTGGATAAAATATATTAATTTTACAAATCACCATATCAGTATGTTGTGAAATGCGATAAAATTATGGTTGCCATCGCATTGCTTTGTCTGTTTGCGATTAATTCTTCTCAAAATAAAATTAATTAATTTTCTACTCCAAAACCTTAATAAAAAGAATGCAATACCAGTGCTGATATGAATTAAGATAAATGATTTATTATCAATATTGTGTTAAATTACAATCAGTGATTTACAGTATGAAATTCTGAAGACTTTAAATTGGTTTACGTTTATAGCTTACTATTTAACAGATTATAAATGTATTTTAAGACTTACGCAACTTAAAACAGTCGCCAGACAGAAAGGTGGTTAGGGATTCCTACTGCAATACCGAAGGAACCGAGTTTCGAATCCCGGAGAAGACATAGATGTAAATTGTCTGTCCCTTCATGAGAGGCAACAGTGTCACCTTTTAGGAATCCCCATAATAAAATAACCACAGCTTCTGGCCTTAGTAGTGGTCAAAGTCTAAAAAGACTAGTGCCTACCATAAAAAATAATAGTTCTTGGTGTGTTAAAATCACATCACGTTTCACCTGCAAGATTGATCAATTCTTCTTTGTTTGTAGGCATTTTAGGGATCTCTGTCAATTTAAAATTTGCCTAATTTTACGATACGTTTCATCTTGTTAATACAGATTTTATAACGCGGCTAGTATTCTGCTATCTGGTATAAACAGCTGTACAGCTGATCAGTGGTCGAACGGATAAGACTGATGAATGTCGGAAGTTTCGTCCTGGTTCAGTTTCAAACGAATATGCCGGCTGCATGGTTTTCCTTATGTGTAACATGAATACGAGCCACGTTCTTCTGGTTGGCAGTTCTGTCTAAAGCCACATAATGTATTGTGCTTTACAGTAGTAAAATGAATTCAGTCTAACAGCTATTTCACCAATAGGTATTTATGATTCTAACATCTGATACAAAAATATTACCCGAGCAAACATGCGTTATTGGCGAAGGTTACAAGTGAATGGGATGCTAAACGAATGGATATTCAATACAACTAAACACTACAAACACTGGACATTAAAGACACTGGACTTATATACTTTGATGCCCGATGTCTTGAAAGTAAAAGCAATCAGAGTATAAATAGCCTCTTGCAAATGTGGCATTTTAAAATCATGTTTGGTGACATTTTAAAATATCGTGCTTTGAATGTACCTATAATGGAAGGGAGGAAAGCACTAAAAGGGAAAGCAAATAAAATAAAAAGAAATAAATAATTTTTACTAAAATTCGTAATAACCAACGTATGTTAGAAATGCGTAATGTTAAAATTTCTGAGACTTGCAGTTATTATAATTTTCATTTAGTTTTGAATTAAATACGTAGCGAAATAAAATAGATTAATTCTTGGTGATTTTAGTGAAATTAAATAGATTATCTTTTGGTTATTTTAATTAAGGAACGCAACTTAATATTTGAAAAAACAGCAGTCTTAGTCATTATAAATAAAACTTGCATTCTCTGAATAAAAATTTTATTTCTGACATTGGCACCGTTTCGTATCAAGTTAACGAGTTAGATCCTAAATTAGAATTTCTAAACACAATAGCAATGTCTCATAAAGTATGTTTTCCTCATTTCAGTAACAGCAGCAACATTAATAACACTAACAATAATAATAATATTAACAACAGCATAAAAAGAGTCAGTAACAGCATACAATAGTCGCAGTCATAATGAGAAAAAGTAACAGCATCACTAGAAATATTAGTAATAATAAAAGTAATAATTAATGATGTAAACTAAAAAATCTGAACTTTGGAAAAAGTATTAAATCATACCTCATATATTCTTATTCATATTCTTATTATTGTTATAATTTTTAAACTATTATGTAGTACTATATAATTCTTATTATAAGAGTATTGTATAATTCTTATTATAAAGAATTATATAATTCTTAAAGTATTATATAATCGCAAGACAATAACGATGTCTAAACCGCTGGCTGTTAAAACATTGTTTTGACATGGTCTTTAATATTCGAAGTTTGCGTAAAAAGTAAAATTTGCGGGGAATTAAGAATAGCTTTTCCTAAAAGTAGAATAGGTTTTTTTCCTAATCACTTCTTAAAAGTAGAACTGATATTGCTTATTTCATTTTGGTGAATTATCTGATTTTAAGGACAGGACTTCCTTTCCAGATCGATAACTTATTTTAGTAACTTCTTGATGATATACTTTATCATTTCATTGATCTCCAAAAACAGGCATAAAAAGGAAACCATTTTTTTAGAGATATCTTCCATTCTGTTCAAAACGCTTCGCTGTATTTTGGAGTAATTGTAAGTTGCTTATTGTTGTGTTTTCCCTCTGTTTAGCGTCTAATGAGTTTGCTTTGAAGTCTGGCATAATTTATTTCAGACTGACTTAAAATGATAAGTGAGATCTTGTTCTCAGACTTTCTCCAAACGGATATTCAAACAGTCTGAAACCTAAATTATTTCCTTTAACTAATAGAGTTTGACTTTCTTTTGGAGCATAAACTAGCATGAAACTCCAAACATATGTTAAACGAATTACCGCTGTGCTTAAAAAGAAAGACGCAGTCTTAAAAAGTTTTAACCCATATTTCCTCACCGTCCTAAAAATAGGACACCACACATAAATGGGCTTTCTATGAAATCCTTGAAATAATTTTGTAGAGACAATAATTTTGGCTATTTATTTATAATGTTGTAGAGACATTACGTTATTACGAAGCAGGAGACATGAAAAATGTGCAACGCCATCGCCGGGAATCGAACCATGGACCTCTCGGTTACGCGTCGAGCATGCAGACCACTACACCACGAAGGCATGCGAAGAAGGCGGGAGAAATACCTTATATACTCGCCCTTTTAAAGGGCGCCTGGGGTTTTGCAGACCCAATCGCGGTGGTGGAGAATCATCATCCACCACGTTTTTAGTTCGGGCGCCAGTGTAGAGACATTAGGTTATTACGAAGCAAGAGAGTTGAAAAATAAGCAACTCCTTCGCCGGGAATCGAACCACGGACCTCTCGGTTACGCGTCGAGCATGCAGACCACTACACCACGAAGGCATGCGAAGAAGGCGGGAGAAATACCTTATAATTTAATTCAAATTAAAGACGATTTATTATTTAAGACTGATTTAACTATATATTTGACTTTATCGCAGCTTAGAATTAATTTTAGATATTTTAAAATATGGATTTTCGCAGATTTTGTTGCTTATGTTTTCAACGTACAAGTTTTTTAAAGTCTTGAGCCCCAACGAAAACATACATATAAATTTATTGAAGTAATATTTTATACTTTTATACCAGAAAAAAAACATTGTCAAAACATTTTACCTAAAAGATAAATTTTCCTTGCAGTTTTATCTGTCTTAAAAATAGGACGATGGTAAAATTCACTGCTACATAACCCATTAGTTTGTAATAGAGATAATCCTTTCTTTTTCTGTTATATTCCAAACATTGCTATTCTAGACTAATCCAGGCATTTTAGTTTAGCCAGCAGATGCACGCCAATTGTCAGACAAGTATGCGAAGTGTGGGGGAGGGGATTGAATAAATATTTCAAATACTGACTTATTAAGCCAGTTTGTATTCTGAAATTCATCGAAATGGACTAAATTTCTCTCGCTTTTACATGCTTGAACTTTGAGTCTTCTTTCGGAAAATTATTTTAATGTTAGTGCTATGTCGCGTAAATTTTTAACTGCGCAGGACCCTTGGGATTTTGTGGACTTCAGAGTATAGTTATTTAGTCGACATAAACAATGAAATAGTGATTTTGTCCCCGGATCCCGATATACGGAGTAACACAGAGGAGATTGATGATTTATCTACAAGAGAAATGGAAGAAATGTGTGATGAAGAAAGTCCTAAAGGGGATGCTGGCACTATTGAAATTTTAATTTCAAATAACAGTAAAGAATATGATGTTAATTCCAATGGGTAAAATGTGAATCCAAGTTCGAAAGTATTCGGAAGGCTTTTCCTCATGAGACAGGATCTGTAGCTTCATGGAAACTCAAACATTTATTTAGTGTCTAAGCAGCGGTCATGCAAAGTCGAGATATTCCGACATGGTGGTATTTGAGCTCTGAGCTTCCGCTCCACGACATCCCAAATTTGCTGTATCGGATCAAGATCCGGCGAATTTCGTGGCCAGCATACTATCTGGAATTCATCCTTATGCTCCTCGAATCACTCCAATACAATTCGAGCTTTATGGCATGGGGGTTATCCTGCTAGAAGATTCCATTTCCAGTTGGGAAGATAGACGCCATGTAAGGGTGCAATTGATTCGCAGATATGCTCAGATACTCCGCAGCTTTCATGATCTGTTCTAATACAAATAAGAGTCTCAGAGTCTCTCATGACAAAGTTCCACAAAGGATAATAACACCACCACCAGCCTGTGTATTTTCTGTTGCACAGGTTGAAGCAACTGTTCGCTAGAAGACAGAATACCCTGACACAACCACCGAAATAATGAATGAGAAATCGTGATTCATCCCATCAGGCCACTGCCTTTAACTTATCCAGGGTCTAGTTTCGATGTTGCCGGGTCCACTACAAGCGTAGTTGACAATGCCGCTTGGTCAACAGAGGGACATGAGTTGAACTTCTGCTGGGCAGTCCCACATCTGACAGTGCCCGCTAAACTGCGTGTTTTGAAACACTTGTACTTGGGCCTGCATTGTATTAGGCTGTCAGTGGAACCACTGTCTTGCACTGATTGTGCTGTGCCAAGCGGGACACTCACCGACGTTCTTTTCTTTGACGACGCGTAGACGTCCAATACCTTGCCATCTCTTGTTGGTTTCATAGTCATTTATTCACTTTGCATAAATACTAACGGCAGCTCATGAACAACTTACCAGTCGTGTAGTTTCGGAGATACTTGTTCCCACTCTTTGGGACATGACAATCTGCCCTCTATCAAATTTGATTAGATCAGCATTCTTCCCATAACTTGCAAAAGTAAGTTCAAGAATGATTCTTTACATGGATACCTAGATACCTGTATAAGAGCTATACCGGGCTACTGCCTAGGCAGCGATGCCGGTTCATGAAATAAAACCCTAGGGCACATGACATAATAGAATCCGGACGTGGGTGAATCTCGGAAGAGAAGACGGAGGCAGAAGAAAAAAGAAAAGGAGGCCTAGGACATCGTAAGAGAAATGACAAGACCAGAACAGCGGAGTAAGCAATTCATCTGACATTGAAAAGAAGGCAAAAACGAGACGAAAATCTTGACAATATACGAATAATAGTTCAAAAGGTGCTACAAAATTCCAAAAAAGATATGTACTAAGATATAAATACACAGGTACAAGGAAGAATTAAAACAACTATATACAAATGCAAAAGAAAGTTAAGCAACTACCAACGAGGAGATGTCATGAGTGCTCTTGTCAGACTCCATCTATGATTGTGTGAGCAGCTAATGGACGAATAAATTTGTCTTCTGAAAGGACTTCATAGTTGAATATCTGGGAGTAATTCACAAAGTCACACTGCACAGCTTTGTTGAAAAATTTATCATTTGATTTCTTAATATAGTCCTGTATAGATTCAAGCTTGAGATCTCTGTGAAGAAGTTCGTTTCTTATAAAAAAGTGGGCATCAGTGATTATGCTAAGGAATTTATTCTGAACGACTTGCAGATGATAAAGTTGTTTACAGGTAGCAGTGTTCCAGGCTGGAGAAGCGTAACAAAGAATTGGCCTAATACAGGAAGTATAGATATGTCTTTTGGTACGTAAACTGAGATTAGAATATTTTCCAATAACAGGCAGAAATCTGATCATGATGCCTAATGCCTTGTTCTTGACGCTTTGAATATGATCAGACCAGGTAAGCTTAGTATTAAGAATGATGCCAAGATATTTAGCTTTAGATACAATGGGAACCGGTTCTTGAAACAAAAGAAGATCTTGAAGGTTATTGAGCTTTTTAGATTTATTGAGGATAAGTAATTGCGACTTGGTGGCGTTAATTTTGACTCTCCAATTAGTGCACCAGTCTTCAACTAAATAAAGATATTGTTGCATCTTGGCGATGGCTTGTTTCGCTTGGATGGATTTAATAGCAACTGCCGTGTCGTCAGCGTAGCAGGCAAGAAGAGAATAATGATTAAGTTTTGGTTTAGGGAAGTCTGAGATGTAGAATAAATAGAGAATAGGTCCTAAGATACTTCCTTGGGGGACACTTGACCTGATGGGCTTGATATTGGATTTTTCGTTGCCTTGAATAACGTAAAAAGTACGATTCTGGAGAAATGAGTAAATAAGGAGAATCAGTTCTCGTTGGAGACCCATGTTGATAAGTCTGAAAATGAAAAAGCTTTTGCTACGTCTAGCATAAGGAGCGCAACACTTTGCTTGTTATGAAAAGCAGCTCCAATAAATTCGACGATGCGTACAAGTTGTCTTGTGGTACTAAGATTCTTCCGGAAACCGTACTGCTCATCAGGAAGGAGAGGAAGATAGGGTTCCAATCTTGTGAGAATAAGCCGCTCGAAAATTTTCCCTAAGCTCGAAAGCAGACTTATAGGTCTGTAGCCATCTGGTTTGGAAGAGTCTTTTCCAGGCTTGGGCAGGAGAAAGATTTTGGCTTGTTTCCATGAAACTGGAAAGTAGTTTTGAGTAAAACAGGCATTAATAATACTGGTAAGTTTGCAGATGATGTTGTTAGGGAGTTTTCTGATGATGTTAGTGATTTCCATTGGAGTGGTGAGCCTGATCAGATTATTAACACTAGGGATATGCAGCCAAGAGTGCACAAGTGTTTTCCAAGTCTTCTTTGAAGGTATGATTCATGGGTTCTGTATTAGGAGTAAATTGATTTTCCAAATATTCAGCGAAGATTTTAACTTTGTCTTTGAGTGAGTAGGCAACTTTGTTATTTGAATAGATAGGTTTGTTGTAAATGCTAGGTCTTTTGAGATTTTGAAGGTATTTCCAAAGGGAGCCGTCATTTATATTGAGTTTTGAAATAAATTCATCTCTGGTTTCTTGTTTAAAATCTATGATGAGGCTTTTGATTCTTCTGTTAAGGGAGTTAATTTCTCTTTTAAGTTCTGGATCGCAATTCCTATGCCAAAGTTTGAGAAGCCTGTTTCGTGTGCGAATAATTTCTCTGATGCTGTGAGGAAGTCTGTAGTTCTTGCTTGTAAGCTGAGTGGTGGTAGTAGCATCTCTGAAGGCTTTAAGGATGGTGTCAGTAATGATTCTTTACCTTCTCCAGCAGCAGTTAAATACAATTCGTACTTAATCACGTGCCCTCCACGTCATTCAGAAGAGTTCATTGAAAAATGTGGGGTTTTTATAATGTTATCGAATGCTTCTAATCTGTTGTTGCTGAAAACCTCTCAGTTTGTCTAGCTTTGGTTTACAGTCGTTTCTAGTTTTATCAAATGTGCACCTTTTTTTTGAGTTGGCGTATCACTTCCTCTTGAAATATCTGGGTACTCTCTGGTAGGATCATGTAGGTCCTATATTTCATACAAATTTCGTCATACTATTCGCTTGTTTTAAGATAACAAACTTCTACTTTACTTTCAGATATAATTGTGTTCTACGAAATATTAATTCATAAGATATAGTCGGCGTCTGTACTACAGGACGAATTCTTCGATGTCAATTTCGTGAGAATCCGGATAATCCATAATATTTCCCTCAGGAATTTTATGTAACAGGTCTGCCTAGAGTATATATTGCGCGCGGGAAGTACAAATATTTTAGAACTTGGGATGAATTGATGCTTGCCTCCTGAAAAATGCATCGAGTAACGAAATACCTTGTTTGTGATAAATCTGAAACAGAGTTTGTTCAGGTTTTGAAATTACGCCAGTAATCCTATAATCATTTTGGAATTTTTAACTAATTTTTTTTTTAAAATTTTAAAATACTAGCTGAACTGCCCGATGCGAGTTAAGTTAAATTGAGAGTAATGTATCTAACAACATAGAGAACGATACCGCCGTAATCCTTCTCTATTAACGATGCAAAAAATACGATTCATAGTTATACATTTTCCAATCTGATGCGATATGGAACTCACATAAAAAGTTTTGATAGAAAAATAAACTGTATTTCTATCTCATTATATCAGCAACAGTGTCGCCCAGACAGTATAATGGTTAAGGAAGCCGACTACGGTACCGAAGGGCCCGAGTTCGAATCCCGGAGAAGACATGGATATTTGTAAATGCATAGTGTCGGTGCGGCATGGCGGCACTTAAAATGCGCGGGGAGCCGAAAGCCCTCTCGTGTGGATTGGTGGGAGACCCCTGATGCTCCCCGGGGTGATCTCCGTCAAACTTGGTGGTGGAAAAACCTCTCTTCGGAGTAGCTCTGCCAACCATTGTTCCATGTAATGGACACGGCAAGAACAATATATCAGTAACAATGGCACGCAGTTTCTAATGATTTTCGTCTTTCTAATCAAAGGGTCGTAAAAGTTCCTTCCAGTACTAATTAATTAATTTTAGTAGATTAAATGTGTCAAGAAATTGATCATAATTGATCGGAAATCAATAACTCAAACAAACAAACATACGTTCTTCCTTATATATATAGATTTCATAAAACTTACAAATTTTTGAGTAACAGGCTCGAGGATTTGAAAGCGAGCAGTAGCAATACTTTTCGAAATAAGGCATTTTTATCTCCAACTCGCCTGACTGTTGCCACTTGTAAAAATGAGTGCAAAAATTAGCGTTTTCAGAGTTTTTAATTAATATCTCGGCTGATTAATGTCGTACGAGGATGGGAACTGTCGAAACGGCTTTCCACGAATTTTTGGAATCAGAAATAATGTATTTAATGTTTGGCAATGCTATTTTTATTTCATTCTAAAACTTAGAAATTTTTTATTTACAAATTCTACAATTTGAAAGCGAGAAATGGCAACACTTCTCGAAATAAATCAGATTTTTTATCTCCCGTACGAGAATGTTGCCGCTCGGGAAAATGAGGGCAAAAATTTGCATTTTCAGACTTTCTAATTAATATCTCTGTTTTTAGGTATTTTATTTTTTTTTTTTTTTGGAAAAAGTGGATGTTGATCTTTTCCAGGACGCAGAAAAGAACTGTAGATAGTTTGGTGACGATAACTGTAATAGTGACTGAGTTAAACGCGAATAAACATACAAGCATACATTATTATTTATATGTATAGATATATATTTAATTAAAAGCTATAGTTTTTTTTTCAGAGCTTTTCATAAAAATGGGCATACGCTATCGACTTCAAAATCGGCTGAAGTACTCAATTATTGTATTGAAATAATTATTTCCTGAAAATATAAAAAAATTAACAAAATACTCAAAATTCGTCAATTAGAAGATTCTTCTAAATTTTTCCAGGAATGTAAATACAGGCAAATTTATTATTTCTTTTTTAAATTTTGAAATCATTGCCTATTAATTATAAATTCAATCAGGTGATTTAATTATTTAATAATTACTTGAGTTATCAATTAAAATACCAACTCAGCACCATTTTACTATAACATTTCTTTTCAATAATTACGTTAAAAATGTATAAGAGGTAACTGTTAGGAAAAGGTATTGGACTTTCAAAAATATTGTAGCGCTTTAGCAACCAAATTTTAGACAACATATCTATCAAAAAGATAGCATTGAATAGATAATATTTCTCTAATCTCTATGCATATTTTATGTGTCTAGACACTTTACAGCTGTGTTTCAGTTACGATATTCAGAAATACTTTAAATTTGATTTTTTAATTAGTCACTGAAGTTTCATTTTACAAACGTGATACTTATCTATTTAATCTTTTGTAGTGACGATAAATATCTCGTGTAGATACGAAAATACTCAAATCGAATGCCCTTTTTTTTAATCTTTTTCTTATAACAAAGGTTAAGCCCAAAGTGTAAACTTAAATAAAAGCATTTTTGTCCTAAAAATTCTACTAAATGTGTGAAAAGTTTATTTATTCAGGTATATCGAAACTGTTTAAAAAATATGTGAAGCCAAATGAGAGAGAATAACAGGAGTATTTTAATTAAAAGGAAAGGTTTAAATAGCTGAAGCACACTTTGCAATAAGCAACGTAAGAATAACTTATATTTCTACAAGGAAGAGCAATCTTTGCAGAATCAACGATACTTGAGACTTTATACCAAGTCATAACTTTGATCCCTTCTTGAAAGCATCTAATAATATGGCTGTTTATAGAAAAATGTGTGTAAAATGTATCATGAACGGAAACAGTGTCTCTGAATGAGAATATAGTTTGAGATATTGAAATATTAAAAAATAATACTTAATTGTAATACTTAATAATACTTAATACTAAATAATACTTAATACTGTTCTTTAATAATACTTAATACTAATATTACTAAATACTAATACCTAATAATACTTAATACTAATACTTAATAATTCCAGAAATACATAACTTTGAGATATAGAAACATAATAATATTTTAAGTCCAAAATATATTATTATTATTACTTAGTAACTGAGATACAAGTGCATTTTATTTGGCATATCAACACGAGATAGGAGAAAGATCGGTAGTAGTATAAAGACGTATGCTACAGTAATATTTTGTATAAGCTTTTAAGATACAGGATAATTGTATAAACACTTTAGCAGTTTCAGATTATGACTATTACATACTTTATAATTTAACAACTGCAGAAAGATAATGTAAAATATTTTTGCCTCCGTTGCTCGTAAAATTAACCAACTTTGGGAACTGAAATATTTACTGCAGATTACAACAAAGAACACTATAAAATACACTGCTATTTTTAATAGTCCAAAGTTTGCAACAATCGACCTCTTTGCCAAATTTCAGCAACGTTTGCAACATTCGTCCTCTTTATCCTTTGTTGTGTTGATTTTTGAGGTTCTTGAAAATAATACGCAGTAGTGTAAAACTTGGTTCCTTACCAAATAAGTAAAAATATTTACTGTAAGTTGAAATCATAAGATTTAATGTTCACTTTCCTTGAGATTAAGAAAACAGATGAACATATCATGCCAAACTATGACACGTTGGTTAAATTATATGATGTATAACAGATGAATGTACTTGACTGTTCAACATGAGTCTACTTGAGAGTTCATTTAGTTTAGGCATGTATAAGTAAATTATCCGGGATACTATGGTAGATTCATGTCACAATTCTAGTCTTCCACAGATATAATGCACTGCAGGTTTCCATGTCTTTGAATGGCCACAGCAAGCTGGAATTATTCAACGCTGTAGGCTACATCAATAAGGCACATTGGAAGGACACATAGTCTTCAACCCCACTTCTTGGATTCTACCGCGAGATTATACAGGGTGTATCAGTACAGTGGTCACAAACTTTCAGGAGAGATGGAGTACACCTAGAGGAAGAGAAATCACACAGCAGTGCATAGTCGGAAATGCTTTCCTGACGTGATAGTGACGACACAAACATCAAGAAAGAAAGGACACGAACGGGGTGAGAAAACAAGTTTATTATTCGGAGAACAGCTAAAACAAATTAAAAACAATATAGAGACAATGATCGCCATCAAAAAAGGTGTTCGAAATCGTGATCCGGACTGTGATGCAGGAATCGTGAGTCATCCATCTCCCACGCGATTTTGCATTCGAGATGCATATCTTTCATGCACCGGAGAAGTGAGCTTGCATCACGGTCCGGGGTCGTAATTTCGAACACGTTCTTTAATGATGATTGTTGTTTGTTTTTTTCTTATTTGTTTATTTCGGCTGTACTAAACATAATAAAACACATTTTGTCTCACTGCTTGTGTCCTTCCTTTTTGCGTCTTATGTCGTCACTACCGCGCCAGGAAAGCGTTTCCGACCATGCATTGGTATGTGATTTCTCGTCGTCTAGGTGTACTCTATCTCTCCTGAAAATTTCTCCCCGCTATACTGATACACCTGTATACTTTACCATTTTCGGCTCAACGCAGCCTCAAAGGACGGATGCAGATTTCCCAACATCCTTGTATAAGCTTACTTATGTCGTTGAAAGAATAAGTACTTTAACTAAGAGTCAAGTTTTTCAAACTGTCTTCAATTTCATGATGTAGAGTAAGTGCATACATGCAACGCATTTCAGCCAACTGAAGTCTCTTTTACCATGTATGAATCTGATGCTTTCATTCGAGTATTACCAAACAATTTCTGAATTTTACTTCTCTTTGGTTTATCCATCATTAAACAAGAAATCAATGCCTGAAAAAATAGTAATTAAATTGACAACCACAGAAAAAACAATAAGAAAAATAATAAATATTATAAATATTGAAAAATGCAAATATAATGTTTTTATTACTTAATTTTTGAATGAAGCCATTGTAGTTTAAAATAGCAATTGTTCTTTTACGAGATTTATTATTGTCCCTGCATTGAAAAGTTTTCTGAAGCTTTACCAGTTAATTGTTAGATGATTAAATGAAAATTAAAACGAAAAAACTCCTTAATTTAAATTAATGGTGTGCAAAGATTTCGAATATTGTCATTTCACGCTGTGTTGAAAACATGTTACTGCTTACATTTCTAAAGACAGCGCTAAAAATGAGTCTTGATCTTGTTTTTAAAATCTGCCTTATAATTTCCAAGGCTTTATTAGTGCTTTACTAAAAGGTATTAATTTTTACCTTTCAGTAAAAAATCAGTTGTATATCACATCATTAATTAGGAACATAATGTATTTGGTTTACATTTTATTATTTCGATGTCAAATTATGCAAAAAGTCATTGTCAAAGTATTTTTGTTTTCTAGGAATCATTCACATATTTTGAGGAAGACGAGTGATTATACCTTTTTTTGTGACCGCATATTTTGATGTGCATTAGAAATATCTGAAGTAATATACATATATAATAAACAAATGTAGTACCGCCTATTGGAAAATGAGGGAAAATAAACGAAACAACAGGACATTTTTTAAAACGCCCAAAATTGCGTTTTTGTGTGTTAACTTTATTTATTAAATATCATGTCACTTTATTAAATATCATATCACTTAAAACAAATAAAATTCAATTCAACAGCAATATCATAAAATATTTCAAAACAGCATATCTTTAAAATTTCCGATACACAGTCTTGCGTTACTTGGAGCTCGAACCTGGTTTTCTGGAGGTTTTTTTGGAAAAGAATGAAAACTCAATTTATGCTAATGGTTTTAGATTTCAGGTAATTTGGAACACGGACGGCTTGTTAGCTCTTTGTTTTTGGCTGGAGGAGCCTGCTGATTATTGGTCATAAGGCTGGCTTTGCCAGCTAGGGGAACCTGGGCTTTGCTCGCTTTGCTCCATTGCGTTAGAGATAAAAACGTTTATTTCCGTACCGCTTTTCCATTGCTGGCTTTGAAATCGTTAAGTTTGTTAATCAAAACTTCGTTGAAGTTTTACAAAGTTTTAAATAGATAATAAAACAAATTCGAAATTGAAAATTTGGGCTTCCAAGTGCTTATGTTCGGTTGGACGCTTATGTTATTTAAAATTTGATGGTTGTAGGTACCGTTGTTTCTTCAGGGTGCGAACAACATTCATGCAAATTTTTATTTATTTAGTTTCTTTAATTATAATAAACGGCGGTAATATTTGGTGGCAACAGCTTGAAAAGTGAATGGACGCAAAATGCCGTTTTGAAATTAATAGGTCTTTTGGGCTAACGCCCTTTGGGCTAAAATTGAAAGCCTAAATATACCATATCTTTTGTTATCACTTGAGCTATTTAGTATGTGACAAAATTAAAATAGATCCTAAAATAAGAATCTGTTTGGTAAGAAAATGTAGTAGACTCTCACTGTTTCACGCATTTTCATTGATGAGAATCTCATAAATCACGAAAGACAACTAGAATATTATTTCAAATGTGATACAATTCGTAAAATACTATATTTTACTCGATATTTTTGTTTCTAATGGTTTACGCTGAGAGGTATTTTATTGGTATTTAAAAATTTTTAAATTAATAGGAAAAAAGAACATTTTCTTCGCTCTCATGTCATCTCTTTGAAAAATTTCCAGATACAGCTACGCATTTATAGAGCATAGAAGCCTTAGATCCATCACGCTGGGTTTAACGTTTTAACTCGAGGGACAGTGAAGACAATTGACCTGAAAAATGCCCTTGCGTGCTGTTTTTATCTGAAACGAATTGCCTACTTTCCTTTTTACACTATTCTTCTTAACACGCAAGATGTACTATAGCTTTTCTTTTCAATGTACGTTGGCGCAAATACAACTCCATAAGCTCATATGTTTCAGTTTTCGGAAATTCCTTATAAATGCATGACGATTTAATCATTTATTTTTGTTTGAGATTAAATTTTTATTTATCAGTCTGCTTTGCGGTCTTTGTACCATCCAGTCTAAGTTTTTAACTGTAGAGGAAATGTAAAAAAAAAGTAGAAAACAAATATAGAGAAACGAGAAAAATGTAGAAAACAAAAAAGATGAAAATTAAAAGTATATTTATAATGAATATTTGATTTATAATGAATATTTGATCTCAATTCTCTACTTAAGTTTAAAATTTTGGTATTAATCAGATATATCTATATAAAATATTATTAGTTTCGAAACATTAGCCTTCACTTCTCTTGCTTATTTGTCAGGACACATAACAAAAGACACTTAGTTCTAATTTGGAAGCAATTATTTTGCTGCAGTTCGTCTCTAAGACAGTTAATAAAATAAAAGTAATTGCTTTCACTCATTTATCTTTTTGACTTTCTAGAAACTAAAATCAATTATTTCTGTTGTTTTAGAAATGTACCTAGAACTATGAAGCTCTTCTTTATGTCTGAAGATCGTCGTAAACCAAAACTGGAAAATACTGACATACTCCGGTAACGTTAACACGTACCAAATACGTCGATAAAAGACTGAATATTTGGTTTTATTCATTGCATTCTGACAATCACCGTTGTATGTCGACAAGCACAGTTATGCTCTGGTGGAGGTCGAAACGAGAAGTCGAGATCACAGACAGAGTGGAACTTACAAAAAAGGGACGCTTATGCAACTCAAAGTGTCATAACATTTTAAGTTATGACACTTATGCAATATTTTAAGTTAGAATAAATAAGATTGTATAAAGTCAGTCACATAATTAAGTAAGCTTATTATTGGCGGTATTTTCTTTCCTTATTTAGAACGTGCTGTTAGGTTTACCTTCAAAAGTTTATTTACATGTGCTGTTACTTACGCTTTCTCCTAGTGTGGCACAAATCATAATATATTTTAATAATTTGTTGTGATTTAAAAACGTAAATGAAATATTTCTACGCAACGTTCACCAACAGTGCATGGTGAATTTACAAGTGAGAAATAAGGATATTTAGCTAATATTTCGGACATATACCGACCATATCAAGCGACTATGGGCGATGATGTCATTCACCGAAGAATGGAGACCATATCCAGAATTTGGTAGTTGAAGGTAACATATAAACAATATGCACATTGCGAAAAAAAGGGGGGGGGCAGTTCTGTATCTCCCTTTCTACTGGGGCGATTAACGAAATTCAAATTGAGCTTTTTATGTCTCGAAAGCACGACTTATCATATGTACTAGATTTATATATAGCATTGTTCTAACATAGGTATTTTGACACAAAATCCGATTTTTCTGAAATAACATACCAATGTTTTTCAATATTTCGATTCTGTGATTCAAATTATACTTAAATTTTAAATTTTGTAAAATTTGGTGCGAAATTTATGGAAAAATTCAAAACTTTATTTTGCCATACTTTTTTCAGTTTCTCTTAAAGAACTTCTTAATATATGGCAACACATTTTCCCTACCCTTCCATTGCGCAGGACCGGAAAAAAAGTAGCTTTTTACCTTGTGCGTGAGCCGAAAAAAGTCACATCATTCCTCCTTTCAAATAATTTTATCAAAGTGCGTAAACCACATTTGATGTTATTATCGCTTTCAAAAAATATGCTAAATTAAAAAACGCGCCAATATATAAATTAACGTATGTGTTCGGAAAGTTTGAATAAAAAATTGGAAAGTTTTGCAGGTATGCGTAGAAATACATATACTTTAAGATGATGGCAAAAAATTTTGTAGATTAAAATTTAAAATGTTTCTTGAAACATATATCCAAATTATTTAAAAACACAAATCTTAAAAATAAATCATAAAAAATAGGCGAATTTTATTTGGAACAAACCTAAATTTCGAAATATGAAAGGAAGAATCAAATAAGTTTAAAAAAAAGAGATATTAATAAATATATACCAAAATCAATTAACACTGAGAAGCTAAAACTTTGAGAGCTAATTTTTCAAAAACTACTGGTGCGATTTTTACACAACTTGGCAGTTTGGCGTAATTTGAGTGGTAGAATCGAAATTTTGGGAAAAAACTTGCATGTCATTTCGGAAAAAGTCCGATTTTGTGTCAAAGTATCTATATCAGAACAATGCTACATATAAATCTAATACATATCCTAAGTCGCGCTTGCGAGACATGAAATACGCAAGTTGAATTTCCTAAATCGGCGCAGTGGAACAGGAGATATAGAGCTGTCCTTTTTTTCGGAACTCATCACCACTTCTAATGTATGAGCAAACTTTTACCAAAATAAGAACAACTATGTAACTTCAACAGACTTTTGTACGTTTAAAACTGCTTTTGTGCTGCATTATTTTGACTCTTTTTAGCCTTTAGCTAGACATTTTGGATGCATTTGTACCATCATGGAGCAGAACATACTTGGATAATGACCATTATATCTATTATTTCATAGGTATTTAGCTAAATAAAATGGAATTTGAAAAGAAGTACTCCAATGTACAATTTCAAACTAGAAAAAAAACCCACTCAACTTGGAGTAAAGTTCGGACAAAGGTTTATGAATGTCAAGACTGTTCAGACCTAGAAATACTGAAAGACCTGGAATGTTTCTCAAATTGTAATGTTTTTAGTCCAAACGGGCTTTTTTCCTGAAGGACTATTGTTTTCGTTTTGCGATTTTGCCTTAGATCACTCTGAATGCTCGTTTCACTTTTCAAATTGTTGCCACCCAGTATTATTGCCTGTATGATATTTGAAGAAATTAAATAATCTGCATAAATGTATGTGTGTTTCTGGCATTGTAATAAAACAATGGTACCTACAAAATTTTGAATGACGTAATCCTACTGCGAATATGGCATCTGGAAGCCCAAATTTGAAATTTAGAATCTGTTTTATTATTCTATTTTACATTTTGTAAACCTTTAACGAATTTTTTCTTAACAAACTCAAGGATTTCAACGCGAGCAATGGCAACGTTGTACAGAAGAAACATTTTTACCTCCAGCGCGTGAGACTGTGTGTCGGAAATTCTAAAGATAGGCTCATTTTAAAATTATTTTTCGATTTTGCTGTTGAACGGTATTTAATGGTTTAAGAGAGAAGAACATGATATTTAATAAATAAAGGTAGCATACAAAACGTTAAAAAAACGCCCCTTTGGACGTAATTTAAAATTTGAAACATTTCAGAATTTTTATTTTTTTGTTTGTGTTTTTGTTATGTTGTCAATTATTTTTTGTTTTGTTTTTTCCTTGAGATTCTGAATATGTGTATATATGATACATATGAATTTATAAATATAGTAAAGGTCCATCATTCTGACTTAGATTATATTATGGAGCTTAAAATTATTGAAGGGCTTTCCTGTTAATTAAAACAAGTCTTTTGAAGTATTATACGTTATTTACTTACCTAACGCTAATTTAAACAATATTAAAAGACACAACAGCTCGACATCTATCTCCTATGTAACTTATACATCAGTTTCATAAGAATGTGATAAGCGTGAAACAAAATTATGATAAACGAGAAGCTAATATCACCTGCTTTGAGTAAGTATTGCATACGTAACCTTCACAAGATCGAGTGCAAAGTGATTTGGATTTGTCGAATTTTGGATGGATTCTGCTCCCAGTTAAGCTTGGATGCTTATCGTATCACAGCACTAAAAGGAAATAAACATTTAAACCTAGTTTAATATCTATATTTCCGTTTCCCTTATTTTCTTCGAAGTAGAGGCTAAACACTGAATGAATACTTTCCTAAAATTGTTCAGCTTATAATTAATTTGATTTTAATGTTATTACATTTTATTACATACACAGCACTGCATCGTATTGTTTGGAATTATTGAAATCGAAATGAGAATTTCATTAAAATTAAAATGAAAAGTGTTGTCTCGTGGCAGTCCGAGCACAAGGCTGGTTCGTTTTTCCTTGAAATACTCACCAAAGCAGGGAAATAATCTTCACATCCTTGTTTGCTGTATCCACAGCACACAACGCAAATAAGACAAATACGACTATTATACATTAAGATATATACATAAAGCGCGCAAAACATGTTTAGTTATATCTCTCAGAGGGCATGCTGATCCCCTCGCAAGTCCCAAGTCCTCATTTTTATAGTTCGACCCCCTCATCCGCTACCATAAGCGCAAATACGCATGCACCATTCTGACCGAATTATTCTCAAAATAGGGGGGAAGATGAGTACTTTTTTTCCCTCCAGCTTATCTCTTTCCGGAGAAAAGATTTTCACCTGAGCTTTCCCATCGCAGCAAATAATAACGAGTCTATGTGTTTTGGCAGAATGCCGGCCAAGGTTGCGTTTGAGACGGTCGAACTATACGCGAGCAGTCTCTCTCGACCGGTTTCCAGGGTAGCTACGTCACTTCCCTTATCAGTTTCTACACGTGGCGGTTAACAAGTTCTCGAAAAGTCTTTCGCTAAGGGAAGGAACTTCACAATAAGCATAGCCTAAAAAAAAACAGTTACACAACAAAGACATGTTGGAAGGAAGCAGAAAATATCTTATATACGTCTTTAAAGAACGACTGGTAATGAGGGGACCCAATAGTTCTGGTGGAGGACCTGGTGGTGACGAATTGTTGTACACCTCCTTTTAGTTCTGGTATCACTATTCAGTCATTAGGTTTCTCTGAAGCAGGAGAAAAAAAATGTGCAATGCCCTCCAGGTCTTCAACCTGGACCTCTCGATTAGCCGAGTGTGCTACTGTTAAACCACGAAGGCATGCGGAGAGGAGGAAGAAAATAGCTTTTACCTACTTTCCATTTTCTATTGGTATATGTCATAATACATTTACACTTTTAGATACAATTATACTCTTAACTGTATCTATACACGAAACAGAAGAGCCGGGACAGGGTAGAGGCAAGTGAGGCACCTGTCTTAGGTGAATCACTAGAAGGGGCGCCAAATTGGTTATGCGAATTCGAAAATTAGTTTAATTATGGTTTAAAATTTGCCATTTTATATTAGGGAGAATAAGCTTCGGCAAACTTAAACGAATAAAACAATAGAAAGAATTGCAAGAAAACCTAAAATGAATGCAATGTGTTTATTCAGTAATTATTTCTTATTGATCAAAAAAGAATTTTTTAATATTTTCATTTGAAAGTTATAAATAATTGGCTATATTATGCTTCTGAATTTATAACGCTACGATTAAAAAATACTGTATAATACTTCATGATAGTACCATAATTGAATTATGGTACCATTATGCTATAAGAATTATGATATTTTGATTTAATACAGTTACTTTTATTTAATACAAATATAGCTCCGTTTGGAGTCTCATTGGTTCTGACAGACGAAACGTGTTTGCATTTTCTTTGTTAACTGACTTAGCCTGGGGCTTCAAGCACTTTTCCCTTGATAAGTTCTGTTTGAAGCTTTGAGCAGAGGAAATGAACAATTTTTTTTTGTATGCTTTTTTGACTTTTGCTATAATATGGATAGGTTTATATTACTAAATTATTTCTATTTGCATTGTCACTCATATTACATGATGCTTTGCGGAAACCTGATATATATATATATATATATATATACAGGGGCGGGTATTTACATTTTTACCTCAGGTAAAAAACTATCTTGGCACGGCTCTGCGAAACAGTCTCCTTGGATAAGGATTAAAAGTGAGTAAGGTATTTGAATTTTAACAAAGCATTTTGAGAAAAGTACTCATGTGATAAAAAGTCATATCCCGTGTGTGAAACTTGTAGTAATTAAGTTTAACACTTAGCGAATATTAGGGTACTCTCTGTAGATAGATAATATAATCAGGAGAATGCCTAAAATGCACCGGAAGAGAGGGATGTATTTATTCTCCGCAATTCTCTCTAGGAAATACAATAACAGTTCCCTGATTAGTATATCGGAAATTTTAGAACGCATCTGTAAACACCCCTGACTGATTGTGAGCTGTAACTGCCATGAGTATGGATGACATCTAGTGCATTTCATTACTTAGAGAATATTGAGTAACTGAATGACATACTACTATATCATATGATATTAATTTAAAACGTAGTATGGGGTTTGGTAACGATCATAAAGAACATTTTGGCCGGATTACAATGGTCCATACGTTGGAACTTTTGGAACATTTCGATGAAATTCGCATGAAATTCTTCAAAACATTTAACGTGGTAATAGGCGTTATGAGATAAGTAAGTTAGGTACTTTTCAGGTGCTTGAATGTGCACTGTTTTAACTGCCAGAAATGGTCAGTATCCACTTAAATTCCTATAATAAAAAATATTTGATATTTTTCTCCTAAGATTCATGCATTTCCTTGTATAGAAACCAACATTTTCATGAGCATATGTTTCACGTGTTTAAAAACTGTGTTTTCATGCAAAATTATAATACATTTGACTCATTATTTCACACTTGGTTTAAGAATGATATACACAGTAAAGTGCATATGGAGAGGATACTTTAAGATCTGGAACAAAGCTGGGTTGTGAACACAATTAACGCTTACGAACCTTGATGTTCATTACTGACACCAAAATTCTCTGCTCACATCTCCGATATATTGCGTGTTAGCTATACTTGTGCATGGGGCGTGCATGTGCAGGGCTTCTATTCAAAAAATTGTATCTGCTACTTCAGGTCCGCTGATGATTTTGTGCAACTGAAAATGCTAAATGCTATTTGCTTTTGTTGACTTAGTGCACTGTACAGTGTTATTAATATTGTGCTTGATGTGTGCACTGTAGAAAAGAAAAGCGTAAAGGAATATCATCTGGGACAGGAGTGCAAACAGAGTAATTGCATCTTCCAAACATTCAGCATGATGAAGTGTTTTCAACAAAGGATACTTAAACAAAGAAGAATATGTTTGATCCAAATCAGATTTTTTTTATGTCATATTCATCTTACATGCCAGATTTCTCGTATTTTGATCCCCTTTTCCTCTCCCTCGAAATGACGCAATGATCTCAAAATTTTCTGACAATTTCAGCTGTCCGAAACAAAGCGAAGACCAATCTATTATTGTTTTTAAAAGAATCTTTCTATGAATTCTTCCAGGAATGTCGGAATTACAGGGGATAATTTACATGTTCCGAGAGATGTGGCATCGAAAGTAACAAAGTAGTATATTTTCGTTTTCAAACAGAACTGCCCAGCAATATTTCAGGAAACTCGTTATAACAGATATGAAAAATTGCTGTTATTTATTTCAGTTTTGATTAGTTATAATATTATTTATAAATTGCAGTTGATTATGTCAGGTTTGATGCGTCATTATAATAATTTTATAAATTGCAGTAAGCGCACACTAAATAAATAAAATAAAATCTGAACGCTTTCAGATTTTGTATTATGGCCAAAGGAGCGTTTTCTTAAGGTTTTGCGTGTTACCTTTATTTGTTAAATATCATGTTCTTCGCACGTAAACCACATAAAATTCAATTCAACAGCAATATAACAAAATATTTAAAAACAGCATATCTTTAGAATTTGCGACTGATAGCCTCGCGCGCTGAAGATAAAAATTTATTTTACCATACAATGTTGCCACTGCTCGCTTTGAAATCGTTGAGTTTGTTAATCAAAACATTGGTTAAAGTTTGACAAAATATGAAGTAGATAATAAAACAAATCCGAAGTTCAAAATTCGGTCTTTTAGGTTCCCATGTTCTGGTGGAGGATTACGCAATTCAAAATCTGATGGCCTTAGGAACCGTCATTTATTCACAATGCGAGAAACATACATGAATTCACGCAAACTCTTAATTACTTAATTTCGTTAAGTATACTACAGGGCGACAATATTTGGTGGCAAAAGTTTGAAAAGTGAAACGGACATTTATAGCAAAACAACACAAAATGCCGTTTCTAGAATAAAACCCCATGGACTACCGACCCTTTGGGTTAATAATTGAGTTAAAAATATCCGTTTATAAGGTTGCTCAGAACAAAACGAAAGCGGCAAAGAAAAAGAAAGCGTTGTTTGATTAACACTTAAGAAAATTCCTATTTTATTTTCTTTGTATCACATGTAAAATACTCTAAATTTAGAAAACGACCTTCTATTAAACATTTTATTTAGTGTTGTGAAATCTGCGGAACGTTGAAACGAAATTCGTATTTTTCTCCTTTTACAAATATCTACCTAAGAGATTTTTAACTCCTCTTTCATCATGGTTAAATTACTTGTGCAAACATCATTAAAGCTTACTAGAGGGAGATATGAGCTTAATATTTAAGCTTCGGTAATTAGTAAGAATTTACTTTTCGTTTTTAGGAAAAAATAAGAAAATAGAATGATTATCTAAAATACACTTTATGTCAATTTTAGTGCTGTAAGAAATAAGGCGTGAATCGCCAACTAAACAAATTAAATTCAGTAAAATGAAGAACGCATTTAGAATTTCTCTGGAAATGATCAAAATAAAATTATGAATTCTCTATCATTTTTAATAGAAAAGGTATTTATTATTTCCTTGAACAATCTGAAAGATCCATAAATAGGAAAAAAATCTATATATAACAAATAAAATGCAAACATATCTACTCTTTAGCAACTTCAATATTTTAATATAATGTTGTGGCTAAGGTCATTGTCTGATCTAATCTGATCAAACCCACAAATTCTGCGCGGCAAGAAGTTCAACATTACGTCTGTCGTTGCCAAGAGTATCATATGTTTACATATGACAGTATGATTTTGCCCCTAGTTTCACACTAGTTTTGAAAAAGAGCACCCTTAGGAGCATCCCGAGGGTCTCCCACTACGCTTTCCCTATCAGCAGCATCTCAAAAGAAATATCGGCTCGCCGTATATAGATAATAATACAAGGCTCTCTCTCTCTTCTGTCTCTTTCTATGTATGTACACTGCGGAGAAAAAAAAAAGACAGTTCTCCCGTTCTACTGTTCTGATTGATGAAATTCAACTTGCGTTTTTCATGTCTCGAAAGCTCAACTTAGTATATGCATTAGATTTACATATAGCATTTTTCTAATGTAGGTATTTTGACGCAAAATCTGACGTTTTCTGAAAAGACTTGCCAATCTTTGCCATATTTCGATTCTACCACTTAAATTATGCCAAACTGTGAAGTTTTGTAAAAATCGCAACAGTAGTTTTCAAAAAATTAACTCTCAAAATGTTTGCTCTTCAATGTTAAGTGAGTTTGGTATATATTTATTAAAAGGTCATTTTTTTTTATTAAACTTATTTGATTTTTCCTTTCACATTTCTAATTATAGGTTCATTCCAAATAATATTCTTCCATTTTTTATTCTCCAATAATTTTTTTAATTTGTATTTCTATTTATCATAATTTTTATAAATTTTTTTGAAAAACAGTTTTGAATTATAATTTATAAAATTTTTACCATCATCTTAAAGTAGATGTATTTCTAAGCATACCTGCAAAATATTACAATTTTTTTATTCAAAATTTCCGAAGATATACATGAATTTATATAACTGGCGTGTTTTGAAATTTGGCATATTTATTGAAAGCGATAATAACATCAAATGTGGTTTAGGCACTTTATTAAAATTATTTGGAAGAAGAAACGATGTGACTTTTTTCCCGCTCATGCGCAATGTAATAAGCTAGGAACGATGTGAATTTTTTCCGGTCATTGCACAATGGAAGGGAAAGGAAAATGGGTTGCCATATATTAACAAGTTCGCCAAGTGAGTTAGTCTTAGCATAAACTGAAAAAAAAAAGTGCCAAGATGAATTTGTGAATTTCGCATCAAATGTTACAAAATTTCATATTTAGGCATAATTTGAATCGTTGAATCGAAATATGGAATCAAACCGGTATGTTATTTCAGGAAAAGTCCTATTTTCTCTCACAATTCCTGTGTAAGGAAAATACTATATATAAATCTAATATATACCGGAAGTCGCGCTTTCGAGACATGAAAAACGCAATTTCAATTTCGTCAATCGCCCCAGTAGAACGGGAGATATAGAACTGTCCCATTTGTTTTGTTCAATCTACATATATAACTCATTAATTTTAAAGTTTTCTCTTTATTTTCTTTACAAATTATATAATGTAT
>KK122021.1:12649-33710 GCA_000611955.2 Stegodyphus mimosarum | reverse complement strand
CGCACGTTATGCTGCTGAAAAGATATCAATAAAGACATAAAGTAAGAAATTCAGGACTACTTTTTCAAGAAGACGAAAACTGAAATTCATATTAAAAAATTTCAAATAATCCTATAAATGCAGCAAAGAATTTTTAAAATTATTAAAACCAAAACCTTAAAACAAGCATACTATCCATTTCAATATTACTTTAATCTGATTAGCTGAAAGCTTCCACATTGCAATATGATTACATAAGAAAAAATTAAAGTGATTAATTCGGAAAGCTGCTGTCCAGGAAAATAATCTAAGTAATTTTGAGCGGAAAAGAATGACAAGTAAATTAAAATAAGGAATTAAAATGACTATTGCTATATTAAAATTATTAGCTTTCTTTCCTATTTTATGTCTCACATATTCTCCCCTCCCCTTCAAAGTGAAAAAGCTTGGCGATGGAAAAGTCTTTTTAGTAAGAAGCATTACCAGACATAATTTTGAAAAATAAAATCATAAATTTGTTTCCTTAATTTTGAATATAAGTTTTTTGACCAATGAATGCAAATTTTAGAGTTCTACCAAAGTTCTCAGTCCAATTTTAAAAATTTGCAACTCCATTTTATCTGAAAATATTATAAATAATATTCTAATGTTTTCAAGAAATATATGAAAACTTCCACGGTTAGAATAGAAGTAAAACACGTCAATGTGACAAAGAAAATCGCTGAAATAACCTTGTGTTTGGCGTACATTTATTAAAACACTCAATCCATTTCCAGGGCAGCTACAGGTCCCTCATCATCAGGAGAACAAATTTCTAGGAAAAAAAACTCTTTTTTAAACTTACACAGTTCTTTAAAATCTTTACTTTAATATCATAATATAATTTTAAGAATTCTTGCCTTAAAAGACTTTTGTAAAATCTGCTGTAGTCAATGTAAAATTATTTTTGCGTATTCATTTAGTTTTGTTAAAATTAATTATTCACTTTTTAAGACAAAAAAATTTCTAATTGCAAAGCAATATAAAATTAATTTAGAAATCAATAAACAGAAAGCTAACAACGTATAATACAATAAAATACCATTGATAAAATTTGAGGTTTCATAACAACTGAATTAGCCTAACTAATTGCTAATGTTTGCGAGATCCTTAAATGCGAAGGAAAAGAAAGCCTTATGTTCCTTGTAAAAGGTAACTGGTTATTAACATTGCATAAATAATATATCAAGGTTATTAACTATGACATAGTGCGGTACAATTTTTCAATTTATGTAACTGAAATAAAAACAAACATATACAACATTTCAAATTAAGGCAAATGGCTAGCATACTGAAATTAGGTCTTACAAATTTAGTGAATAAAATTTTACTTTAACTTAAAATTTGTTTAAAAATGTAGTGTGTATATTGTGCGTGTGTATGTACGGTAGCACTCTGTGCTAAATCTATGCCTAGAGAAACGTGACTGGAGAAGCATTCAACGAGTTCATAGCCATAGATGACTTTTCTAAAAAATTTACTTTCACTATTAGGATATTAGGAGTATACCTAGGGAGATTAGGAGCGTGCGCTCTCACTGCTTGTGTCTTTCCTAAGGAGAGGAGCAAGGAGCAATAGTACATATAGCGTGATTCTCCGGTCAAAGTACAGCAAAATAAACTTTTCTTTTTGCTAAGAGTCTGGATTTCTGGCCAGCCTATACACGTTTATTTAAGATTTTTTCCCTCTCATCATCTCCAGGACTTGAGGAACTTACAAAACAAATCTGGAAATTAAAATCACCGGGAAGAATAAAAGAGCCAAGATTGAGGGAAAAGAAAACTTAAAGAGAGTAATTTGCTAAAATTTTCTTAATCATATTTGTCAAGAAGGCTTTTCAGACAATGCTATAAATATAAAAATTTTGACTATCACTAATTATTTTAAATAAACCCCACGAATTTCAAAATTTTATTAAGGATTTTATTATTATTATTATTTAATTTCTAATTTTTTTTAATTTGCAGAAAACTTGAAGAAATTAAAGTGTTCTTTAAATACAAACATATGCATCTGTTAGTGAAATCCACACTAACTAATACATGTATTAATTCACCTACGGTTAAGAACGTGCTTCGGAAATTCCTCATAAATACTTTTGTTCTTTATAAAGGTAACTAGCATTTTATTTAATTGCCTTAAACATTCCATTACGCTAAAAAAAACTCAAAAATATGCAAAAAATTTAATTAAAAAATGTGAAACCTTTCAGATTTTTTGCTACTCCCGAAGGGCGTTTTTTTAACGTTTTGTGTTACCTTTATTTATTAAATATCATGTCCTTCGTACTTAAATCATAAAATTCAGTTAAAGAACAATATCGCAAAATATTTAAAAAGTGCATAGCCTTAGAATTTCCGATACACATTCTCGGGCGCTGGAGATAATTTATTTTCTGTACAGTGCTGCCGTTCCTTGTTTTGAAATCTTGAAGTTTGTAGTAAAATACTTGTTGAAATTTTACAAAGTACGAAATAGATAATAAAGCAAATTCCAGACTTTTGCTATCTGATGTCCATTTCAAGCGGAGGACAACGTTATTCAAAATTTGATGTTTCTAGCTACCGTCGTTTTTCACAATGCGTGAAACATACATACTGTGATACAGATTCTTCATTATTTAATTTCTTTAAATATAATGCAGGGCTCCAATATTTGGTGGCAACAATTTGAAAAGTGAAAAGCCATTTTATAGTAGACGACTGAAAATATCAAAACGAAATAGCTATATTTTATATTAACACTCAAAACAAAATTTTTGTTACATTTTTTCTATCCTGATATTCAAAATTATTTCATTACTATTTTTATTAATATTTATCTCTTTCACAAAATAATTCCAAAACTTTTAAAAAATCATTCAGAATACCCTAACAATAATTCAAATTTCTAATTTTACCACTATAATTATTTATAACCTTCCGTAAATAAAATAGTTTAAATAATGGAGAACTGTCATTTAATTTATTTTATGTCATTACTAAGATGTGTCTTCTGATATAAATATTTATTCTGATATTTTCATCAAACTGTTCGACATTTTAAAATTATATATAATAAGAAAACGACATTATATATCTAAATTTCAAAGTAATTTATATAATTCGAAAAGTTTTTGATGGTCATAGAAAACTTTTTTAATTGCATTGATTCATGAAAATATTAAATAGCAAAATCAGAACTAAGCACCGCGTGTAAAAATTAAAAAAAAAACATTGCATAAATCTTAACTCTGTTTCAATTTCGTCAGGCACATTATAAGGTATATCTCCCACATTCTTAACGTGCCTTCGTGGTGTAATGGTCAGCACACTGAGCCGGTATTTCAGAGGTCCGTGGTTCGATTCCCGGCGAAGGAATTGCATATTTTTCATGTCTCCTGCTTGTAATTAACCTTATGTCTCTACAACATATACGGCATAAATGATACGCGTGATTCTTTAGACCATATTCTTTTCTGCTACACATTATGTATTATTGGGTGCGGTATGCTCCCCACAGTTTGATATAGCAGTTTAAATCTTAACAGCGAACAAAGCTGAATGATAGGAAGCATGTTGGCAGCAACAAGCGAAGTGGGTTAAAAAAGAGTAAACATCAGCAAAATGCTGTTAAATAGTAAAATATTTCTTTAATCTAATTGGCTGGGAGCTTTCTCACTATAGCTTGGCTATATAAGAAATATAAAACCGATTATTTTGGAAAGATTCAATCCAGAAAATTATTATAAACAATTTAGAACAGAAAGGGCAATTAGCCAAATGAAAATGAGGAATTAAAACGGCTATTGATAAATTAAAAGTACTAAACTTCATTCATATTTTATATCGTCGTATATATATATATATATATACATTAACGTAAGAATCATGTATATATATATATATATATATGTATGAACGATAAAATAAAATACGTCATCTGCTTTAAAGGCAATTTAACGATCTCAAAATTAATATTCTAAATTTCGTGATCTCCTCCTAAATTCATCTGTTTTCTCGAATTCGAGATTTTTCTACGTTACGTAATGCTGCTTGAAAAAGGCAACCAAAATTAATACTAACCAATCATAGCTTGTCTCTAGAATCAGACCTACTCTGATATAAATACTGTGGCGAGCTAATTACATCACCCTTCTTCTGCTAGCTTCTACCTTGCTAATAGCTCCTCGCGTTGCTTCCCCGTCTGAAAAGATATCGCCCTCGCTAATCTGTGTATATGAGAAATTATTGTAATTGTTTATGAAAAAAAAGTATATTGTCTACGAGAAAAGAACCTAATGTACCTAGAAATAAATATGATAATTAGCTGAACTTCGATTGTGTCAATATCTTCTTTCATCTTTTCACTCGACTAATGAAAGCTGTTAAAAAAAGTACCGGTGTTAATTGCGCATCAAAATATCCATCATCAATCACGACAACGACTGAAAGCTGAATGCTTTCACGAAACCATTATATTACATATATATATATATATATATATATATATACACTCACGTTTGTGAAAATTGCAACACCATGAAGGACTTACGCGAGTGAGCTGAAATTTTCAGGAAATGCAAAGTAGCGCATGATATGCAAATGATTAGAATTGCAAATCCGTAGCGCATGCGTATGCTGAGCAGCGCCCTCTGAACGGCTGATGGATCCGAATAAATAGACGGCTGTAGCGAGGCGTGTATGGTTATCGGTGGTTATCTGCTAGTGGTAAACGTTAACTCAATCTGTACTTATGCCTCGTCGACGAAAGAGAGCGAGATTTGAACAACTTACAGAGTTTGAACGAGGGAGAATCATCGGCCTTCGTGAAGCTGGATTGTCGTATCGTGCAGTAGCCTCTCGTGTGCAGCGTAACAGCAGCACAGTGATGCGCGTTTGGAAGCAGTGGACGGACGAGTGTCGGACAACTCGGAAATCCGGGAGTGGACCCCGAAATGTGACGTCAGCTCGCGATGATAGACACCTGGTCCGCATGGCGCGGACGGACCGTACAGCTTCCTCTAGACAATTGGCAGCACTGTGGTCAATAGCTACAGGTGTTTCATTGTGTGCTTCATCAATTCGTAGACGTCTGCTGCAGTGTGGACTGCGCGCACGGACTCCTTTATACAGGATCCCCCTAACGCACGACCATCGCCGCCTGCGGCTACAATGGGCCAATCAGCATAGAGACTGGCGTGCTGATTGGCAGCATGTCGTGTTTTCTGACGAATCCCGCTTTAATTTGTGGTACCATGATGGCCGCATTCGTGTCAGACGCTATGCCGGTGAACGCCACCTTCCGGAGTGCATTATCGAACGCCACAGTGGACGAACACCCGGAGTTATGGTCTGGGGCGCCATAGCATATCATAGACGATCTCAATTGCTACGAATTGTGGGCAATCTGAACAGCAACCGGTATATCCGTGAAGTTCTACAGCCCGAAGCTGTTCCCTTCCTTCAAAGCTTGCCAGGCGCTGTATTTCAACAGGACAATGCCCGCCCTCATACTGCTCGGATTGTTAAATCCTTCTTTGCAGCGCAGCAGGTACAGCTTCTTCCTTGGCCTGCGTGTTCCCCGGATATGTCGCCAATTGAACATGTGTGGGATGTCATTGGTCGGCGTCTTGCTCGTGATCCTCGTCCTGTTGCGTCTGCAGACGAACTTTGGGTACGCGTACAAACGATATGGAATGCTCTTCCTCAGTCAGACATTCAAACTTTGTTTGACTCCATGCCACGTCGTGTAGCAGCACTTATTGCGGCGCGTGGTGGCCACACAAAATACTGATTCTGATCTCTTGTTCTTGTTTGTTTGCTTTGAGCATTTAATCATTTATTTGTACCACTACCACTCAACTGTGTATTAAATTGCATTCAATTATGACGATTCCTTCTTGGTGTTGCAATTTTCACAAACGTGAGTGTATATATATATATATATACAGGGTTATTCAAAAAGAAAGAGCAGATTGCAAACATGTATTTCTTCCAAACTACAAGAGATAGAAACATGATTCTAACGTTAATGGATAGAGAAGAGTGTACAATTTATTATTAGTACAGGTAAAAGTTCCAATCATGGTTTAGATATGCTTCAAAACTGTTTATTTCCTTAAATTGAAGATGATTAAAATGACTTCGTGCAAGATGGTGCCCCGTCTCATTTCTCTCGACACGTTCGACGTTACTCAAATAACACCATTCCAGGACATTGGATTGGAAGAGGAGGAGCAGAAGATCAACTTTATCGACGACCAACGACCAGATGATTCGTGTGTGGCAAGAAATGAGCCACCGTTTTGACATTTGTCGTGTAACACTCGGTGCTCATATTGAATGTATACCATAATGGTAAAATTTTCTTTATCCATTAACGTTAGAATCATGTTTCTATCTTTTGTAGTTTAGAAAAAATCAATGTTTGAAATCTGCTCTTTCTTTTTGAATAACCCTGTATATATATTAAGTCTTTCAAGAATTGTTTTCCATAGGTGTTAAACTAAAGTGTGAGTAATAAAAAATATTTACAAAGAAACATTATCAATAATTACAAAAGCTTGTTTAGATTTTTCAGGCCAAAAATTAGATAATAACTTCAGTTTCAAACTTAAGAATTTTACATACAGATTGATGAAACTGTTTAGAGTAATAAAAGAAACTTGCGTAAACTACCCTGACCCGCCTATTATCTTCTCACTCTAACTGTTCTGTGTATATGAGAAATTATTGTAATTTCTTATGATCAAAATGTATATTGTCTACGAGAAAAGAACCTAATGTGCCTAGAAATAAATATGGTAATTAGCTGAACTTCGGCGGTGCCAACATCTTCTTCCATCTTTTCACTCGACTAATGAAAGCTATTAAAAGTACCAATGTTAATTGCGCATCAAAATATCCATCATCAATCACGACAACGACTGCAAGCTGAATTCTTTCTCGAAATCGTTACATTACACACACACACACATATATATATATATATATATATATATAAGTCTTTCAAGAAGCTTTCTCCATAGGTATTAAACTAAAGTGTAAGTAGTAAAAAATATTTGCAAAGAAACATTATCAATAATTATAAGTCTAGCTTAGATTTTTCACGCCAAAATCAGATAACAACTTCAGTTTCAAACTTAAGAATATTACATACAGATTGATGGAACTGTCTAGAGTAATAAAAGAAACTTGTGTAAACTACCTTGACCCGCCTATTATCTTCTCATTCTAACTGCTTGAAATAAAACTAATTAAATTTAATTAGACTTACTCCCATTAACCAAATGTCTAGGTAAATATTTATCTTCCGGAGCATTAAAATTTTAATGACTCTTCTTTGTCGAGCAGGAAAAGACGATACAGTTTTAAAGTAAGTTCCTAGTTGCATGCTTGATAACTATGTGTGTCACTGAAAAGTATTCAGTATTAGTCATAAATCGTTCTTGTTTATACTTGTGGATGAAAAGATGCACCCAGACCTAGCTCCAATTAATTAGAAATAGAAGAAGAAGCTAAAAAATTCTTGAAAAATTTTTAATTGAATACGCAAGGACTATCTCTGCTTGGAAGTTATGTCTACCTGAAGGACTTGATGGAAACAACTGGCTTGTGTTTATTTTCCACATCAAGAAAAATACTAAGAATTATTTATTTATTAGTACGATGAAATGTTAATAAAGTTTTCTCTACTATACCTGACTGTCATAGTACAGTTAAATACTCTGTAACGTAGAGTATAGTTTAACAGTTTTATTTTACACAATTAAATCACTTAATAACATAAGTGACTTACATAAGTACATAATAATATAAGTACACTTAATAACATATGTGACGAGATGTTAATTGAATCCTTTATTTCAAATGTAATACGGATCAATTCCAGCCGTCTTCTAAAAATCTAAACTACTGTTTTTGATTACAGTTCTTTAAGCTGGATGCTATCTTTTACTTAACATTTGAAATAAGCCCATTTCAGTGCCATAATGTTATTTTATTGCTAAATATGTTTCATAATTTAATTTAAATTTTGGAATTGCTAATGAACAAGCATTTCATATATTTTTCCTTATTCTAAATGACACAGAAATTTAAAACTAAAACATCGCTAATTCCATTGCTATAACTTTTCTAAGTTCTAATCAGTTACTAAAACACTATGTGCCTGTAACTAAATGTAATTTATGGCAAATCGTTCAACTGACGATTAAGCGACTTGTCTCTCTATCTAATATGAAAGAGAGCTTAAGAATTGTGTAAAAGACCCTTTTACTTAAAACTAAGAAATTTGAACAGAAGGCACACACGGTGATTACAAATAAGCCACTATTTATGGCGTGAACTCAAAAGTGAGAATTTTAAACTAAAATTAGTTAATAGCCAAAGGCTTCTCAGAGATATTTAAATGCAAGTTGGCTCTTTAGCTTACACCTTCGTGACAGCAATTTCAACATGAATAAAGCAGCGCTTAACTGAAGCAGAGGATAACAACTAGTAACGTGGACTTCAGCAGGCAGAATACGTTTCGACTAAACAATCTCAAACCTTCACTTAATATACACGAGCTAATTTGCATTCTGACAGGAGAACGGAAAGATAGAAGTGAGAGTATAGATTCGGAATACAAAATAATTGGCTAATTGGCATAAATGAACTTTACAACTAATTTGCATATGCTATGCACACTTAGCGAAATTGCTGAATCTTATTGTTACAGATTTTGTGCTTAATTTGCTATTTTTGGTAGAATTATAATCAAAATTGTTTTATATCCCCGTGCAATGCAGCACGAGACTTATTTTGAGTGAAAGCTACGCCGGAAAAATAAAAAATCAGGAGCAAGTGCATTTAATAAATAGATATCTCGTAATTGTACTCTTTTGCTTTCCACTAACCTCGAGAAAATAAAAATTAGAAGAATGCTCTAGTGCATGATTAAAAAGCTTATAAAAGCCGGAGAAAAACATCTCAGTTCAGTTGTTTACTAAGTTATAGTTGTTTACTTAGCTGCTGTAATTTTGAGATCGGATTAGCTCTATTTACGATTTGAATTATGTTCTTTTTAACGTTTTAGTAGTTTAAAATATAACTACTTTGTGATATTGCGATATTTTATGAATGCCTGTGAGGAAAAGTTTCAGCATTTTGTTTTAATTCTTGTGATAAGAATAAATTTTATTAACGGTTCATCAGACTTGTGAATTCAATCTATTACGAACCCGTACGCACGCAACATTATCATGTGATAATTTTGTGATTATTTAACGGTACTAATTTAAATAACATTATATATCAACTAAAAAAATCAATAGAAATTAAGTTTGACAAAAAAAAAATAGTACTAAAAATTTTAATAAGTATAAAATCAAAGTAATAAGTAGGTTTTTATTTGTTTACCATATATTGTTGCATTTAATTTCATTAAATTTCAAACTATGCGTATTTTTTAATACTATTTTACTTTTCCTGTAACTAGTTTTCATACACATGTCGTATTTGTTGTTAAGTAGGTAACATTGAGAAATAAAATGCTTTTCAAAATTAAAAAAAATATTTAAACATAATTTTTAATGATTATTTCTCCTTTGTAAAATTAGCAGTTTTCTTGGTGATTGCATTTTTCTTCTTGATGCAATAATTGAAATTTTGATTGGTTGCAATACGATTTGCTTCGTAATTCGTGAGAATGAACTATTATATAGTAACTATGATACAAGTGAAGTTTTAATTAATATTTCATAATTTCTTACAATTTGTATATTTTTTGACAGTGTTTTTTAAACTTGTAAACTTAAACTGGAGAAGCAATAGAAGACTTCTGTAATACTAAAGCCTCTTAGTTATCTCAGAAAGACAGATTTCACTATCGGTACATTTAAATATGATATTCTCACTTACCGTAATCAAAAAATGAATTGAAATCTCAGTTTCAGACAGTCGCGAACAAGATTTAGACAGGATATAAACGAAAGCCAAGCATTTAAAATGCGAAGAACGTTAATACAAGAACTTTGCTTAACAAGCTTAAACTTGTATGTGAAATTAGTACATAATCAGATTTAGGATTTTGGAGTAGAAGTCTTCAACATCAGTTCAGTGAGGCAAAAGCCTGGTTAACAGTCGCCTTCCAGAAATAAATGCAACGGAAAGACAAACACCAATTTAGATTTGCTGTCTAGACAATATTTTTAGTGAATTTTCTTTGTTAAACATGCTTTTGTTAATCAAATCAGTGAATAAATGCATAACAATGAAAACTATGTGCTATAAATTTCTTAAGATTTAATAACATTGAAAGCAAATTAAATCATATTTCGCATTATAATCAGTTGCATTTTTATGCATTTTTTAAAAATCTTACATATGCTTTCTTCTACAACTAAATAATGGAACAATGAAGTATAAAGCATTTTATGGTAAGTGAGTTTATCAATATAAAACTTAATACAGTTATAAGGTATTTTCTTCCTCCTTCCAGCATGCATTCGTGGTGTAACTGTACCACACTCGGCGTATATTCGAGAGGTCCAAGTTGGGGTCCCGGCAAGGGCAATGCACATTTTTCACACCTCTTGCTTTCAAAATAAGCTAATAAATGTACAGTGCCTCCCGAACTAAAAGGTGGTGGTTGGTTGCCATCACCAGGATTTGACGACTGGGTCTCCTTATCCACAAGCAACCTTTCTTTAAAAGGGGGTATAAGGTACCAGAAGTGGGCGCAGCCCGACCCACCTAACCAAACAAATTGGTCTTATGGTCATAAAGGAGCATTTTCTCCCTCCTTTCAGCAGGCCTTCTTGGTCTAACGATAGCAGACTCGGCGCGTATTCGAGAGATCCTGGTTCGAGTCTCGGCGAGGGCATTGCACACTTTTCTCATATCCTGCTTCAAAATAATCTAATGACTCTACGCAGTTGCAAAAATCGTTCAGTTTCAATTGCAATCAAATTCTTACTTAACACATGAATTTTTAATATAATTTATATCTTTATAGCATTAAGTTTGACCCGTGACCTTGTAGAGACTTTAGGCATTTACGAAGCAGGAGACAGGAAAAATGAGCAACGCCTTCGCCGGGAATCGAACCACGGACCTCTCGGTTACGCGTCGAGCATGCAGACCACTACACCACGAAGGCATGTGAAGAAGGCTGGAGAAATACCTTATATACTCCCCCTTTTAAAGGGCGACTGGGGTTTTGGGGACCCAATCGACAAATCCCGGTGGTGGAGAATCATCATCCACCATCTTTTTAGTTCGGGCGCCAGTGTAGAGACATTAGGCATTTACGGAACAAGAGACATGAAAAATATGCAATGCCTTCGCCGGGGATCGAACCACGGACCTCTGAAATACCGGCTCAGTGTGCTGACCATTACACCACGAAGGCACGCTAAGAATGTGGGAGATATACCTTATATACTCCCGTTTTTAAAGGGCGACTAGGGTTTTAGGGGACCTAGTTGCCAAATCCTGGGTGTGGAGAGTCATCATCCACAACCCTTTGAGTTCGGGCGCCAGTGTAGAGACATTAGGTTATTTAGTAGCAGGAGACATGAAAAATATGCAACGCCTTCGCCGGGAATCGAACAACGGACCTCTCGGTTACGCGTCGAGCATGCAGACCACTACACCACGAAGGCGTGCGAAGAAGGCTGGAGAAATACCTTATAACTTAACGGCTAAAGCCACGAGCGATATCTTGGCGGATCGAGTCAAGCTGCGGAACGCACTGGCTGCATGAGGATTCGTCTAGTTGGAGGACTCCCTTTCTGACGAAAACGTTCATTCGCATAGGCAGACAAACCTAAAATGTTTTACCATTATTAAGTAATTACGTCAACAAGTTTTGCAACTTAAAGCATTGGAGTTTTTCAAAAAATCATTGCTTTTTTAATAACAAAAATGCTGGTAACGTACGTTTAAATGTCTCTTCCTTCTTCTTTAAAGAGGTACTTCTTATAATAAGTAGATTAAAGAGCAAACTTCAAAGTTTCGAATTTTGCATCTAAAATTTTGTCGAAGCACAAACAGAGGGAAATCATGCAAATAATTCACATCTCTTCTGAGAACAAATTAATACTGTAATAAATTTAATTCGACATTATTAAATTAAGTTAAATGTCTGCTTAAAATATATTGGAATTTCAATTGTTTCTTTCTCTTCGTTTTGCTTTTTTGATCGCTAAAATTCAGAAGCAAAAAAGCCTCAAAACATATTGATAAAACAAAGATATTTACATTCTACATTATTAGTGCAGAATTTTATCATTATAATTGAATTTTCATTCTGATGGAATTGATTACATATGCAGGATGTATGTTGTAGATATTTTGCAATGAATTTCATATCGTGTGTGTCTGTGTCTTTATGAATGGAACTAACGGCGTAAAATTTTAAATCTTTTATTTCAAAATATTTTTAAGAAGTCCGTAATTTTTTTTAAATTATTGACTTTGCTATACTGATGATCAATTTATTTTTATACGAAAGATAAATTAAAGATCTAGATTGTCCATTTAAGTGTTAAGATCTTGAAGTAAATTTCTCTTCCGGTTGCTTAGTTTTATCCGAGCTAGAAAGACCAATAACAACGTCAGTTCTTTATGTGAATACAGAAAGCTTAAATACAGAAAAAAATGTATTTTGGGAATTTTGTTATAAGAGTTATCATGGGCGAAGAAATCATCTTACAAATGCAGATACACGGACAGATATACATTAGTCAGATAGATACACAGGCAGACATTTCTCTGAGTCTCATTTGGTTTTGCTGTAATTCGCGTCTTCTTCCAGTGGATATAATTTTGTGAGATATTTCCTCGTAATGAATGTCTATGTTCAGTTCTAAGGAAAGGTATTTCATTGCACTCAGTCATTGACAATCTGTTACCACGTCCACGAAATTAAGTTAATTATAACAGCTTTGCTAAACACAATTTTGAAAGGTCTCGGTCTAGCATTGCAATTAGCTGTTGCTGTCTTTGGGATAGTTATTGCGTTCTGTATATATTTTAATTAACATATATGAAGTCATTGCTTAAAATTTTCTTTCAATTTAAATGCATCATTACATATTATTAGTGACTCACATCAACTCAAACATGGATCGGACACTCAAACATGATCGGATCATGGATCGGACTTGATTTGAAATTAGCAAAATGCCAACCTTACTTTGCTGTAGATATTGGTTAAATTCTACATATTTCGAAGGTAATCAGAAACAACTGCAAAGTGGAAATAATTTTTGCAAATGTGTGAGGAGGAACTACCATAGTTATATGAAAATCGATATCAATATCAGGAGTAAAGCTAAAACAAGCGTAATACCCATCTAGTCGAAGAAAACACTAACAAAACTTGGAGAAGATAAAAACTGGAACTTTTGCATCGACGTGTTTTTCTTTTATTTCTATAATATTTAAAATTTACTCTTTTTTGCATCGTGAGGGCAACAGCTTGTTTTATTTATTAATAGATAGCAATCTCTATTAATTGTTAAGAGCCTTATAAGGTATTTCTCCCGCCTTCTTAGCATGTCTTCGAGGTGTAGTGGTCAGCACGCTCGGCACGTGTTCGAGAGGTCCATGGTTCGAATCCCGGCGACGGCATTGCTCATTTTTAACATTTCCTGCTTTGAAATAACCTAATTTCTTTAAAACCTTAATGACTTTATCAGCTATAATAATACATAAAACCCAAATTTATGTCATAATAACGCATAGAAAATCAGAATTTAAGGAAAAACATGAAAGCAAGGCACGAATTAGGAAAATTCTTATTTGCTTTATTAAAGAGATTTTTTTCATAACCCCCAAATCCTGAATAAAGTGTGCATGGGTGAGGAATTATGAAATTTTATTTAGTTTGTAGCATCATATAAACGAATTATTGACTTAAAATTTTAAAGGCTAGATTATTTTTAACATGCCCACAAATTAATTTTATGCCGCTAACCTTTCATACGAAACTACCGTTAAAATCTAAGAAAAATCGCAGTTATAAAAACAAAGTTAAAGCAAAAGGAAAAAAAATCTAATCTTAATTCATTATCATTAAAGGTAATCCTTTTAAGAAAAACATGAGCTCAGGATAACGAGCACCTTTGCGGAAACTTTAGGACCTTTTAGCCATTTATTATATAGTTACAATGTTTCAGTTTGCTGCTAGATTTTTAATCAGCTGTTCATTTAAAGTAAAGTTTAATGGAGCGTTGTCTAGACATACAAAACCAAATACTATAGAAGTAAAAGAGTGTTGTGTAGCGAAATTAAGTTAATTAAGTAATTATTGAGTAATCAAAATTTTATCCTTCATTTTCCAAATTTATGCTACACAACGTGTGTTTTACTTAATTTCTATGTAAATTTTTTTATCATAATTAAGGTTTTTCATACTTAAGTTTCTACATTCTTAGCTTTCATCATTCGCAAAACTTGTAAACGGCAGACAATGGAACTTGTGTATTTTCCACGCAGTATTTGAATTTAAAAATGCTTAATTTGTGTTCACATATTTATGATTTATACTGCTAGAAGCAGGAAAATTTTTTCTTCAATTTGAGACTCCTCTAGAACCATTTGTTAAATTAGTTTTTGAGTTATGGCAATTTATTTAATTAATTTTACTGCTTTCTTGGAATGGGGGATGAAGATTTCAGAGTTCGACTTAAAGCTGTTTTAGCCCACTGATGAGAGCATTTCTGGCGTTGGGTTTAAGATTACCACATTCCATTGTCCTCAGGTGTTAGCTCGGCGATTCTTCTGGCGATTGTGAAATCATTGGTTGAACTGACTAAAAGGAAAGTGTGAAATTTTACAGGGGTGTAAGGCGGGGTTTGACGAACAGGACGTTTCATCGTTTTAGCGGGGTTTGGCGGTTTCTGGCATTCCTTCTTAACAAAAAGGCGTTGCAAGTGTCGCTTTCCCTCTTTTAAGCACTTCTTTTGTGCTTTTTGTGAACGTTTTTCCCATGCAGTTCTGAGGGAAGTTCATCGTTTTGATGGGGCTTATGGCTCTCTTTTGCTGAAGTATGTGCCATCCTTAAAATCTTCATTTACTTCCTCCTCGAAGGTTGTTTCCATTGGTATGAATTTAAATAAAATTACGAGCTTCTAAGGGCACAGACTGCCCCATCCATTCAACGGTAATATGATTCTAAGGAAATTCATATTGGATGATGTCTGACACTCCGAACTGGGCCTCCATAAACGTCTCCGGCTTCTATCTACCTGTTGCTGCTCCCATCCATGTTTGTGAGGATCCTGATGATTGACTTGGAACTTCTACGAATAATTTCCTTCATGCCGTGGGTATAGGAGTTTGTCTCTTTGAGTCCAGTACTCTTGGTTTGGCTGAGACTTAAAGGAAAATTTCTATTGCTCCATGTTCCATCAACAGTTCGTTCAACTGATTTTCTGAGAGATTTTACCTAAACCTTCTCCTCAAGGCTTCAGGAGTGAGTACTGTGTCATCTTGTTAGCTAAGTGCCTTTTTGGTCGTTTTCTTTCTTTTAATGGGTTAATCCTAATAAAAAAATGGGTTTTTCCTAATCGTAATATTTCCACAAACTTTTTAGAATTAATTGTTAGAAGGGTTTTCCTTATTTTAAAATGTATGTTATACTGGCTTAATTCTAGAACGATTTTTGTTTTAAGGATTTGAAATGGTGAGGAATTTAAAATTTTGTTTTATTTGGTAAGCATGCTGACCTTGCTGAGGTTAAAGTAATTTGTAAACGGAAAGAATACACGGAAGTTTTAATACTCTTAACTTTCTTAAAAAAAGGGTTGTCTCTGTTGTAACTGAGTTTATTGAATTTGAATATTAGAATTCTTTCATTTTCTGTGAAATAATAAGATGAAAACAAATATATATATATATATATAAAATTGTTAAGAGAAATAGTTTGTTATGAATTGTTACTGAAATGAAATAGTTATGCTTTGATTAATTAGTATATAGAAATTTGAAGTTGTTTATTTTGAAATTACTGAATTGTTAAAAAAAATGTTTCGCTGTTAAAGTTAGAATTTTCTCAGGTTATTTTCACTCCCCGGGGATGAATGATTTTTTTTTCTTATGAAATTGATATTGACATAATTTAATCTATTTGAAAAAATAAACACTAAAGGTTTTCTCAAAGTATAATATTGATTATTGTGTTTTTGCTATGTTTAAGTTATATATTTTGAAATACATGATCTATATTAGGTTCACTAGCATCAAGGTTCATGGATTGTTTAGGTAAGATTCACAACGCAATGTCTAGTTAGGAATGTTAGGTTTTAGGGAAATTGTTTGAAAAAAAAACACCTCCTCCTCAAAGACACTATTAAACAAGAACTTTAAATGAAAATCCTGTTTTCCAAGTTTTTAGCATTTTAAATAAAATTTCCATTTTGATTAATCTAACTCATGTGGACACAGTGTTAAGAATGATGGGAAAGAAAAATGGATAGTGGTTATGCGCTGTAAAGTATTTATGAGCTATACGAAATTGTGCACTGCGAAGAAAAAGGATAGTTCTATATTTCTCGTTCCACAGCGCCGATTGACGAAACACAAATTGCGTTTCCCATGTCTCGAAAGTGCGACTAAGGATATGTATTAGATTTATATATAGTTTTGTTCCGATATAGGTATATTGACAAAAAATCTGACTTTTTCTGAAATAACATACCATTCGAAGTATGGGAAATACTTCGATTCTACGACTCAGATTATGCCTAGATATTATTTTTTTTATTTTTTGATGAGACGTTTATGGAGAAATTTGAAAATTTACCTTGGCTATTTTTTTTCAGTTTGCGCCAAGAATAATTTACTTGGCGAACTTCTTAATTTATAGCAACCCTTCTTCGTCATTGTCCACTATCGGAAAAAAAATCATCGTATAAACTTTCAAATAATTTTAACAAAGTGGGTAAACCACATTTTCCTTATTATCGCTTATAATAAATACGCCAAACTTCAAAACGCGCCAATTGTAAATTCACGTATATCTTAGGAAATTTTGAATCACAATTTTTTGCAGGTATGCTTAGAAAGGCATCTACTTTAAGATAGCGGCAAAATTTTTGTAGGTTATAGTATAAAAGTTTTTCGAAAAATTTATAAAAAATAATTAAAAATACAAATTTTAAACATAAATCATAAAAAAATATGCGAATGTTATTTGGAATGAACCTAAATTTCGAAATGTGAAACGAAGAATCACATAAGTTTAATAAAAAAGAGATGTTAATAAAAATGTATCAAATTCAATTGTCATTAAGGAGCTAATATTTTAAGAACTACTCGTTCGATTTGCAAAGCTTGGCAGGTTGGCATAATTTGAGCCGTAGAATCGAAGTATGGAAAACAATTGGCATGTTATTTCCGAAAACGTCCGATTTTGTGTCAAAATTCCTGCGTTAGAACAGGGCTATATATAAATCTAACACATATCCTAAGTTGCGCTTTCGAGACATGGAAAAAGCAAGTTGAATTTCGTCAATCAGCCTATTAGAACGGGAGATATAGAACTGTATTTTTCTTTCCCCGCAGTGTACATATATGAAGTTATTTTTGTAATAATATATTATAATACATTCAGAATATAGAGGCATATTAGTCCTGATTGACAGTTAAATTATGGAACTAATTATGTATACTTTATTATCCGTGTTTAAAACCTATCTTCGTCTTTCTTTGTGTATGCTTTTTGGATGCAGCGTGTAGCTATTCAGACCGTGTCAAAGGTATGAATTTATGGTCCACTCATTCCCTTTTGAAGAGATTGCGAAGTTCTGCATAGTTTTGTTCTTGTTATCAGAGGAATGTCGTATTATTTTATTGTTCATTGTCACCGAGAGCAATGCCACTATTCTTGATGCATTCCAGAATAGATGACAGGATATGAGATACGAGGCTATTTCTCTTGTAGTTGAGTGTTATATGAGTGAGTGCATATTGGGGAGGAGGAATGCATGTTACATCCTCGATAACAGGCTTGCGGGTGTCGATGAGCGGGCAGCAGCGACCGGATTTGCATAACGATGCTAGAGTTTCTTGCAGTTACACCGAATATCAAATAAGCGAAAACTAAAATAATGTTTTATATTAAAAGAAGTATAACAATACTTTCAATATTATTCATAAGCACAATAATAAAATACTATTTCTATTTCTGAATGGACTCTCAATGTCAGAGAAGAACAGATATATTATTCCTTAGTTTATTAAAAAAAAATTCACTCACTTACTTTCTCATTCTCTTTCACTGCAGATAACAAAATTCTGAGGTACCAAACATATGATATTTTATCGTATATATTCAGTACTAACCAAAGGGATATTAAAATTCTCCAAATTGAAGGAAAATTAAACTTCAGATTCCACTTTGTTTATGCTAATAGATGAATGGGTGATATTTTTACATCTTAAAATAATAGTTTCTTTTAAAACTTAACATTTTAATCTTGTAATTGTAACTGTAGCGTGGACATGTGTTAGTATCTTATTAATTATATTTCTTCTGAATTGTTACCGGAAACGAAATATAAAAGTAAAGCAGAATTATCAGAAATTATGTTATCAAATCAGAATTCATGAAAGTTATATTTTCCTATTTAAGGTACAAAGAAGGTCAAAATTGTATCCTACCAATGGATACTTTATGGCCAAAACTCCAAATAATACAAAATTTATATTGGATTATTTGATTTTGGTATATATCAGTAAGCCTATCCGCTTAAAGGGAAAGGTAGAAGTATAGACGTTTAGTGGAAGAAGTTTCAAAGGACACTTCCTCATAATCACGATGTGCATAATAAAAAAAATAATTAGCCAATTTCCAGCCCTTTCACTTCAAACCGGTTTCAAATATCGCTGATCTTACCGTTTCATCTGTTGTTGGCCGGAATTTAAATAACCGAAATATTTTGAAACATATCATTCAGAGAAACAGGTGAAGTTTGAGATCTTTTCTAATGGAAGGAAGAACTAATTACCAACATTTAGTGGGAGGGGAAAAAAAAGAAATCTGTGTTATTTTTCAATAATTCTTTTTAAAAGTGAAACAAAATTTGTAGATGTTTAAGCATAATTATACATATTTATTTAAGCAAGGAAATATTTACCCTATCGTATACAAAGTATCGATTTGCGCGGTAATAGTACTTCAGTTACTGTTGTTATAATATGCGGTTGGTAACGAAAGTTTTCTGCCAAATACATTCTCAATAAAGTTAAGAAAAACAAATGAAAGGCAGTACCTTTAGTGCGGATAGTAATCACCACCAAATCTATGGTTATCTGCCAATGTTTTGTTAGTTTTTCAAAGCCTTCGGACCCAGAAACTTCGTTGCCGTGAGTCCTATAACAAATCAAATTAATTTCAGACGTCCTGCGCAGAATGTAAGATAGTACCAGCAAGGTGTAGCTGCATGTATGAAAAAGGCTAAAAGTCAAGAAGAGTGATGTCGGAGCTATATGGTAGGTGAGAGAATAGATCCTATTTTCGAGTCCGTACAGAGTCCACCCGATGAATGCAGGCACATGCGGTCCTGCATTATTTTGGTGAGACATTGCCTTTTTTCGCCTGAACTCACTTCGAATTTTTTCCTTGATAGCAGCTAGAAGACGGACTAACACCTCGCTGTACACCTTACTGTCATGAGCCATCTTCCAGATAATCTTTGTGGGTAATACCACGGCAATCCCACCAGATACAAAGCATGATCTTTTTAATAGTCAAATTGCGATTTGCGACGCTACCGACGAGCGCACAAGGTGTAGAAAAACCCCTCTTTTAGGCCTGTGTTGTTGAAGTAAATCCACTTTTCCTCATAAACGGCGACCCGGTACAGACCTTTGTCCCTTTGTAGATATTCGAGCAGATTAGTGCATGCCCGAACACTTCTGTCATTTGCTTGAGACAGCCCATGCGGTACCGGGCGATTGAATTTGTACGCCAAGTTTAGCAATGCATAGCGCGACTGATGGACATGGCACAAACGTCTAACTCCTTAGCAAGCTCTCGAGTGGTTGAGTGCTGATGTCCTTTCATAAGTTCTCGCAGGCAGGCTTATCAACAGCAGTAGACCGATCGCTTTGCTTCTTGAATGTCAGAGTTCTTGTTTAAAATTATTTGGTACCAAAACTTCACAGCGTCGTATGATACAAAATGAGTACCTAAAGCTGTACACATGATTTGTTGACATTCTGTAGCTGACGTTTTACAAAAATACTGGAAGTAATTGATTGTTCTAATCTGGTAGCGTGATAGTTCCATTTCAGATACCTTATACTCAATGATACAGATATTTTTTCACAAATTTCACAACACAGTGCTCTAAAACAAAGCTCTTTCTTTCAAATGCCGTTTGACAATATATGATTAAACACACGCCTGAGCAAACAATTTGCGTAAACGGTATTTGCGGACGCTGGAAAGTTTTGTTAAGAATCTACATAATAGTTTTTTATTTAGTTTACATTAATATGATTTAAAATAAAGTCACACATTTTAAGGGAAAAGTTACATTCCTTTTAATTATTAACTTGAAAAAATTTTTACATTATCGGTTAATGTTTATCAAAGCTCATATAAAATCCCTCACCCTCTAACAGACTACTAGAAAGTTGTAAGCTTCTAGAGTTATTAGATTATTTTTGAAACAGGAGACGAGAAAAATGAGCAATGCCCTCGCCGGGACTCGAAACTGGACCTCTCGAATACGCGCTGAGTGTGCTACCGTTACACCACGGAGGCATACAGAATGGAGGAAGAAAATACCTTACCTACTCCATCTTTTAAATGGCGATTGGTGATTAGGGGACCCAATCAAAAAATCCTGGCGGTCAAGAATCATCATCCACCATTTTTTTTAGTTCGGGCGCAACTTTAGAGACATTAGGTTATTTTGAAACAGAACACGTGAAAAATAGCAAAATACTCTCCGGGACTCGAACCTGGGCTCCTCGAATACACGCCGAGTCTGCTACAGTTACTCCATGAATGAATGCAGAAATGAGGAAGTAAATACCTTACGAGCTATTGAAAGATTGTC
>KK122021.1:0-12614 GCA_000611955.2 Stegodyphus mimosarum | reverse complement strand
AAGTATGCACGTAAATAAAAATGAACATAACAGTTATAAATGTTCTTCGTACACTTTAATATAAATATGAACATTTAATAATTATATGAATTTAATTTAGGTAAAAACAAATGTTTTTTCATAATCGGAATCATTTTCTTAAAAGTATGCACGTAAATAAAAATGAACATAACAGTTATAAATGTTCTTCGTACACTTTAATATAAATATGAACATTTAATAATTATATGAATTTAATTTAGGTAAAAACAAATGTTTTTTCATAATCGGAATCATTTTCTTAACGTTAAAAAATTGAAAAAACTAAAATTTCTAGCCACTGCAAAAAAAAAAAAAAAAAAAAAAAAAAGGTAGGTGCATTTTTAATTGATATTTTTTTCATGTTATCTTTCTTGTACAAAAGCTTTACCAATGAAAAGGAACGTAAAAGAGAATTCCATTTTATTATTCATTCAGGAAAAAAAAATAAAGCAAATAAAAAAAGATAAGTGTAAAAAAGGAAAACTAAATAAATAAAACTTTTTTGAATCTACCACTTAAATTTTTCGTTTAATCCTTTAGTCTTTACTTTATAACAACTGCATTATTACTGCATTTGGTATAAACTCAAACGTTTCTGTCTCTGGAACGTATTTCTTCAGGCAAGGAAACTGAAAGAGTTGATACAGAAATTACTGTTCCCTTTTTTTTTCGCCTTTACACCTTTTACACTTAGTAAAGATAATGCCCACACATGCTTAAGTAGCTTTCTCTAGCTTTCAAATGCTATAAAAGTGACAAAGAGGGTTATTACTCGCGAGAAATAGTCAGTGAAGTTCCCCGCTCCTTTTCTAATTGACCGAATATAGTAATCTCAGGGAAGCTTAATTTCCTTCTATCTTACATCTAATATTTATAGAACGCTCTTTTGTCGCTTTGGGAGAAAGACGCAAAGGCTTAATACCTAAGTTTAATATACAGAAATGCAATAAATTAGTTTCGTTCATCATTAAAAGGCCCTCAATTAGAGTACCATCTCTAAAGTAAAACCTTCGACACCGTTACGGATAAGATTAATTTATAAGTATTTTTCTAAATGCAGATCTTTTGTTTTGTGATTATGTGGATAATATAGACTGTATCATAACATATTTGCACTTTAGGAGATTATATAAAATAAGGTAGATATTTTCACAAACTATAATTTAATGACTTAAAACTACACTGCGCAAAAAGAAAAAAGGACAGTTCTATGTCTCCCGTTCAACTGGGCCGATTAACGAAATTCAAATTGCGTTTTCCATGCCTCGAAAGCGCGACTTAGGATATGTATTAGATTTATATATAGCATCATTCTAACAGGTATTTTGACACAAAATCTGACATTTGTCGAAATAACATAGTAAATTGTTTCCATATTTCGATTCTACGACTCAAATTATGCCTAAATATTAGATTTTGTAAAATTTGGTGCGAAATTTACGGAGAAATTCTTCAATTTAATTTCGCGAATTTTTTTCGGTTTGAGCCAAGAATAATTCACTTGGTGAACTTCTCAATATGTGGCAACGTATTTTCCTTCCCTTCCATTGTGCAGCGGAGGAAGAAAAGTCACATCGTTCCTGATTTTTTACATTGTGGATGAAAGATGATTGTAAAAAATTTATAGGTCATAATTCAAAATGTTTTTCGAAAAATTTATAAAAATTATTTAAACATACAAATCTTAAAAATAAACTATAAAACATAGGCGAATTTTGTTTGGAATGAACCTAAATTTTGACCTGTGTAAGAAGGAATCTAATGAGTTTCATAACAAAAGATAAATTAATAAATATATATCAAATTCAATTAACATTGAGAAGCTAAAATTGTGAGAGCTAATTGTTGAAAACCTGCTCATGTGATTTTTACAAAACTTGGCAGTTTCGCATAATCTAAGTCGTAGAATCGAAATATGGAAAAAAATGGCATGCCATTTCAGAAAAATTCCGATTTTGTGTCAAAATACATATATTTGAACATAGCTATATATAAATCTAATACACATATTAAGTCGAGCTTTCAAGGCATGAAAAACGCAATTGAAATTTCGGCAATCAGCCCAGTGGAACGGGAGATTTTTTTTTCGCAGTGTACCTGTTAAAATGCATTTTAAAAATAATATCGTGGAGTCGTCGAACTTCGTGATTTTCACACTCTTGCCACCGAATAATTGGTTTTTGGGAAACACTCTGACAAATGGGGAGCGGTATTAAAGTTATTTAATCACGAATACGTTGTTTCAGTTGGGTTACTGTTGCCGGTTCATTTTTATATAAATTAATATTAAGGTACCTCCAGAAAACGTAGGTCTCAGAAAAGTCCGGACTATTTTGAGATTAAGAACTATCACCGCTCAGAAGAACCAATTTATTCAGAGATATTTCTTTAACAACGTGTATGAAAACTTTTGAAATGTGCTAGATCAGGTCATCTAGCTTCTATAGTGTACTAGCACATACCACATTCCTGCATTCACTTATTATCATAGGCTTCAAATTCTTTCAACTGGGATGTCAAAACGCCTGTTCGTTCCTTTCAAATTGTATATCTTGCAGATTATTAACTTACCAAAGCGTGGCCATCCTGCTTGTATCACAATGATGTCTGAAGCAGTTTGCTCTATTTTCTGCTCCATGTTTATATAATTAATTAATTAGTTTTCCCAGTAGTCTGCTGTAACGGATGCAGGAGCTGCAAATTACTTAATATTATTATTATGTTACTTTTGTAAACCTGTCTTATACAAAATGCGAGTTGTTTGCATGTGAAACATTCGGTAGCCAATACAATATCTAGAACTGATGTATCACTAGAATTTGCCCTTGCATCTCTCTGCCAAACGGTTTATGGGAATGAAAACAAACAAATTTACTACTTGCCATCATTTATGGCCCATCACACCTACACTAAATGATTTATCTGCATATAAAAAAATTTTAGAGATTTTAGCACTTTAATATCTGAATGCTAATTTCAATTTGTAGAATTTTGTGTTACACAGTTACCTCATTTTCCCTCTACACAATCATTTCTATACTTACTCAGCTTGCACCAGGATGCAAATAATTTAATGTATATAACCGTAGAGTGCTTTCGTTTAAGAGAGAACCTTTGACAGTTATAGCTGACCGGTTACTCTGTTTTATCTCCCTGCTGCTGAACTTAATTATATGCTTTAGCTTCGTTATCGCATTTGCTTCATGAATATTTAGAACCGGATAAAACGTTTTCAGACGCATATTTCTTTGCATTTTATATTTTAATTTGTCTATGATATTTCTTCTATGTTTCCTGCCACCTTCGGCTTCTAAATTTATGTTATTGTACAGTTTGTGTCACTGCCAGGTTGACGTACTAATAAACAGGTTTATTTTAAACTTTTATATAAATTTATAAATGTACATTGCCCGACATAGAAAATGCACCATCATGAAGATTGGGACATATCAATATAGAAACTTCCGGGAATACATAGCGGAACAAGTCATGAAGATGATGTAAGTTGCAAGTTAGTCACGTGATTATTTTTTCCATTGGCGGGCACTTAGCCGCCTTAGACTCGACCACTACTAAGGCTGCAAGTGTTGGCAACTTTATTTTAAAAGCACCTAGTAGGTGAGCACCGTTACCTCCTATGAACGGACTGACAGTTACAGTCTTCTCCGAGATTTGAACTCGGGCCTTTTGGTATCACAGTAGACTACTTTAACCACTATACTCTTGGGTCGATATATACAAACATGATCATAGTGCGAGATAAAAGAGAAGGAAACGGCATACGAACCGAGAGTAACTACTCTCTGCTGCTTAGAGAATCCAGAATTTTGAGAAGTTCGACGTTCCAGAAGACAAAGTGTGAATGAACAGATATTTGGACGACGACACTGTAAGCAGTTGCAGCAAATGGACGATTTTACAAGAGGTTAAACTGCAGGCTTACGTACGACAATTTGGTCTTACCGTCGTACCACTGCTGAAACGCAATAGATTTATCCACTGTGCACGGAATTTGGTCTAGATGGATTTATGAAGGAAACGTAGACAGTCGCGAAAGTCCAGGTCCGTATAATCGCAGTACAGAATGCAAAGTTTGACGCATACGAACAGAAGTGTTAGCGGTCACAGAATCGACTACTATGGACATTTTGCGGAATGTGCAGAAAGTTTCGAGTATTGCAATGTCTAGGATAACAGTTTCCCACGTTTGGCTGAAAGCGAATTGCACACAAGCGGAACTTTGCGAAGACAGCCATTAAAGCCAAGCCATCGTTGCGAAATATTGCAATGGTGTCTTTAGATAATTGGATATCCTAAGTGGCCATAAGTGGTATTCAGCGACAAATCTCGGTTTTGTTTTTCTGATGATATAGTGAACAGTCTGAAATCGTCGTAGAGTAAGAGTCAGCCCGACTACTATTATCGAATGCCCTATTTCTAAAACATGTGGCATAATGGTTTGAGGTTGCATCAGTCATCATAGCGGGTCGCTTTATTGCACATCAGAGACCCACTGAAGACACGATGATACGTTGATGAAGAGCTGCAGTCGATTGTGCTACCTTACGTTCAGCGGCTGAAAAATCATATTTTCTAACAAGCTAACTCTACTCCGCACAAAGCAACCATTACCTGAGAAGCCTTGAAGCATGTCCCATTGCTTCCTTGGCCTGCGTTGCCCTTTGTTCTTTTACCCATTGAGCATATCTGGGACGTGATTGTCGTCTACGTTCTTCCCCCTTCCGTTATCGGAAGACGAACTTTGGAGGTGGGTTCAGAGCATATGGGCTTTCATGTCTCAGGATATCATCCGTATGCTAACTGAATCTGAATCTCGTAGGATTGCAGCTTGCAACACCGCGAGAACTGGCCATACGTTTTAGTGATTCCCTGTGTGTTTCAGCACTATGTAACTTTAACTTTCAATAAATAAACATCACTTATTTACATATGCATGCTCTGCCTGTGTATTAATTGGCATCACATTCCATCCAATCTTTTATGGTCTTGCATTTTTTTTGTCTTGCAATGTATATCATACTTTAGACAAGCCGTCCAGGCGGTGCAGTAGTTAGGGGATAATACTGGGCTCTGATTAGAATCCCAGAGAAAGGTATGGCTGTAATTCTTCGTTGCTTAATAGTGGTCTCCCACTTCCAGCCTTAGTAGAAACCAAGCCTATCGGCTAAGTGCCCGCCAGTATAAAACATATATTAGACGGGGAGTTTGTCTTTTTTGCAGTACTTCGATTTGGCATTTAGAATAGAGCAGAACAGTAGAACTTTAACGCCTGAAACAATTTTAGGCTAAATATTAAGGTAGCTTACTCGTTTAAGATGTAGTCCTTTTAGAATCAATGCTAAACGTCTGACCATAAATTAGAAATTCTGTTCAAACTAGCAGATACAATCAATGGTGTTAAAACACCTTTTGAAGAATTAGTATTTTTGTGCATAAAAAGCTAATTTTGGACCTAACTACATTGGAAATTAGAGCCGTACTAAAAGCTTAGCAGCTCACTAAAAATCTCTAATTTAGGCCACAGTAATACTAGGATCTCGACAGTAATCTCACTGGGGTAGCGAAACAGCAAAAATAGTCATACTTCCACAAGATTATTTTTCTTTTATTTTAAGACATTTTACGTCTTCTACAGATCAAGAAATGTTTAGAAAAAGGTAAATTCAATAAATATGTGTGACTGAAAGTTAAATAGTATTGAAAAGATTGCTTATTATTTTGATTTCTGCTTTCAAAGAGCCATCGGAAATTGTTTATAATAAACAGAGTTTAAGCATAAAAATAATCAAATGCAGAATATGAACGCATTTAATGTAATCTGTTGAACACTGTGTTCCTTACTAAAGCTGTTTATTTCTGTTTATCGGAAAGATTAAAACTATCAGATTAGTTGTATCCTTATTGATGATTCTGGCGGACATGCCACAACTCTATTCGAAATTAGGCAGCAGTACATTGATTTCTCTAGCAATTATCCTAATTAAAATGGCTATCGGGGATCACATTTTAAATGATAAGGTAATGCTGCTTGCCAAGTTCTTATCTTGTATGATATAAAGGAGCCTTCGAGGAATCCCTTAATGATTTAATGCGACGCAATAATACTTGGGCAATACCGTTAGGTCTAATTGTACTCTAAATTATACAATCTTAAACATTTAAACTATGCATGTATAAGATACGTTACAGGTTTCTAAACATAGTATTAGGTAAAACGTTTTCTAAAAATGATTAAACAAATAAACAAAATAAAATAAAATTTCTTCCTAAAAATAAATAATAAAAGTTAAATTCGTAGTATGTAACTACTTTAAATTTTCTGAGAAATTTTGGGATCAGAATTAATCAATGTAAAGCATACATAATGAATCATCATCTAAAATTATCTTTTAATATTGAAATATGTAAGTGTAAATTGGTTTTTTGAATTTCATAATAATAATATTAATTTATTATCAATTTAGTGAAGGTATATACAATTTCACTCTTAATTTCGATCAATGTCAAGTTTCTATCTCTTTAGCTTTGTTAAAACATATTTCTTTTAATTAAATTCTCAAATTTTCCTTCCGACGTTCACTGTTGTTGAATAGATGTAAGAAATTCTATGAAACTCAGTTAAATTTCTTAATATATTTGATGCTTCTAGCTAATTTTGCCTTTGCTTATCATAGTGATTAATACCACTTTGTAACGTAGCAAACTCGTGATAGACCTTCGATTGTCTGTGTTTTTATTGTGTTCTTACTAGTATGCTAGTTGTGCAGATAAAACTCTATTTCTAGAAAAGAAAGCCTTGTGAAGAGAAATTTTTTTTCTTCCAGATAATGATGAGTGACTGTGTTGCCTGAAGATTCTGCTTCTATTTGTACTACCCAGTTTATCGACTGCAACAAAATGTAGCCCCAGTCGATAAACTAGTTGAACTTCCTGAAATTTGCGTTATCAGCGAGGAAACAAACAAAGGCATATTTATGTAAAACAACTCTAAGAAAAGTCGGCATAACAAAGCTTCTTCTTTCATTAATTTACGAAAAAGAGTTTTGAGACTTGTCAAAGAACAATATACAGAGGATGTTCGCACATTTTTTAGACGATGTATATTGTATTCACAAAACTAAATTACATAAAATTCTTGTGTTTTAAATGTTCTATTTGACATCCCTTATTCTGAACCATCTTTCGACACCGCAATTTCCAGGATAATAATACCTTTTCAAGTGTCAGAAGAGGTATTCTATCCCATTCCTCCCGAACAGCTTTCCAGAGTCCTATTAGGATTTTGGGACAACGTTTGGATAACGCAGTTTTTAAAAGTCCGAAAGCACAAAAATCCATAGGTGACACATCGGGAGATTTAGTAGGGATATCAGTGAAGGGTATGGCCTTGATACCAGTTTTTTGTTCCATTTCTTTTAGGAAATTTACAGTGGATTTTGATGTGCGACTGCTAGCTTTGTCCTGATGGAGTCTCACAGATTGATGGAACTGTGGGTAAAGCGATGGTATTTCATTCAGAAACATTGGCGATAAAATATGCTCCTGATAGTATTTGGAGTTAATCTTGACATTTCTTTGCATTCTCTTTATTTTTAACTTGCCATTATAAGAAAAACCGGCAACAGTCATGAATCCCTTAGAAAAACTTTCCTTCGATTCTTTGAACACCATGTACTTAAATTTTTTTCTCCCCTTTTATGATAATAAATGGTTCTTTTTTTTGTTACAATCATTTAAATACACCCATGCTTCATCTATTGTGACAATTGTTTTCAATTTTTCTTTGGATAAGTGTTTCTCATATAGAATTATGCAGCATGTCCTGCGTTGAGCGATATGCTTTGGAAGAAGACGATGCACATTGCGTTTTTTCGCTTTCTTAAAATTTAAATCAACGTTTATCATTTTGCTTACAGTGGACACGGAGCATATTAATGATTTTGCATCTGTCCTTTGACTAGGCGGATTTTCTTTTAACATTAAACAACGCACCTTTGCTATAGTCGAAGATATCCGTTTTTTCCTTAAATACTTGTTTGGAATTTTTTTCCCACTTGAGGCTCCAATTGGACGTTTGTTTCTTTTCTTGTTGATGATATTACCTATTAAGGCTTTAGATATCACAAAACCATGACTCTGATATCGATTTTGGATAACGGAGTATGTATATTTTTCTTCGGAAGGAGCGTAAATATAGTTGCTTTGTTAACCACTGCTTTGTTAAATTCGCCATTTTGCATAAAAACAAAACTTTCAAGCCACAGACGATAAATTTGACTTTTGAAAACATAGTACAATTGCAATTATTTCTTTTGCAGCAAACGATTTTTTATTACCGCTTACGAAAATCGTCTAAAAAATATGCGAACAGCCTCTGTAGCTGTTATATTACTCAAGTGACTGGAATGCAGTAAAATGAAGGAAATGACATTTTATACTTTCAGAAGAGTTAGTGGTAAATGTATACTTTAAATTACAAAAATATTTTGACATTTGGAAATTTACAAAACACTTATAATAAAAATTACATCATTTACCGTTTCATACTGTTCCTCGGCCCCTACAGCTATATTCACTAAACATTTCTACTGATAATTTAGTATAAAAGATATAGCGTTTCACTCCTGTACCGCAAAAACTGAGCAAGATATTTATTTAAAAAATTTTGATTAGAAAATCTTCCTCGACATTTTTTGGTAAGAAATAAATTAGAATAGATTGAGGCTGACATTTTCCCTTTAATATCATTCTGTGTTAAAATTTTACTACTTCTGGTAAGCCGCAAGTAGTTACATACGAATATTTTATAAGTTTTTAAATGCATACATTGAGTTCATAGTATTCCAATCGCAGATTTATTATGTTAGAATCATAATTTAATCATAGTTCAAAAAATTATTAGACTAGAAATCGTCTTTACTTTTAATAATGACAATAATGCTAAGATTAGCTTTTTACCAATACCGAACTCTGCCACTATTTGTCTAAAACACAAATTCTCTCACATGTTCTCTGAATAAAATATGCGTTTAAAAAGCATTTGCATTGAGCAAAACGTTTCACAATAGTCCGAATATCAGTGCTCATGACAATCTATTAACACACGAAGCCTTTTATTAAACTGATATTTCATTTTCAATTGCATGCAAAGCTGTATAATTTACTCTTCGTATCTTTGAACGATTTTATATATTTCGCGCTGTGTGAAATCTGTGTGAAAATCTTTATTGTATGCAACTTAAGTGTCGGTTTATAGGCAATAGTTGATTGATTGCTTGCGCAACTGTACTAGCCAATGGGGTGAAGTTGTCACACCATTCAAATACTAAAATAAATTTTATCACAATAGTTATCATTGTTTTAATTAAATTATCATGGTATTTAAATATTTTTGATTCATACAATTGTTGCTTATTATGCATTTAACTATATTTACATATGAATTACCTAGAAACTTACAAAGGTTGAGAAATTAAAGGAGACGAAACCAACTAAAGAGTTGTGCGTAGTACATCTCATCAAGTAAGTTTACCTAAACTCCTACGCTAAATACCCTTTCGCGCAAAGAGTTTGAAATTTTGCCCGATTTTATTCTGACATTCTATTTTAAACTGAATTTTCAGCTAAACGCAAATTGAGCGTGGGAGGGGGAACGCGAACATTTGTTTGCATTAGCAGTCATCTGTTTTTGAAACAATTTAAGGCTGAACGCAAATTGAACGTGTTAGAGAGAAGGTGAACATTTGTTTGCTTTGGCAATCATCTGTTTTAGATAAAAACGAAGTCTTAACGTAATTTCGTTTAACAATGCCTCCTAGAAAATACAGCACTAAAGAGGAGAGAAAAGGAGCTAAAGCTGCACAAAAAACGGGTTTCTCGACAAAAAGAAACCACTGAGCAAAGAAAGAAATGTACCGCCAGTGGTTTCCTTCATTGCACTCTACTTTAAGCAATTAAGCAAGTAGAAGGGGGAAACCCTGTGGGGCAGTAAGCAAAGGGGCATCGTCGCCGCATGCGCTGGGTAATTCAATTTGAATTAGCAAACACCTTTGCACTTACTTAATAACGATTTATAAATTCTAGAACAGCGGTCATTTCCTATGACCGCCGGGTTTTCTATAGTGTAATATATTTCGCTTGCCAATTTACGCTCATCTAACTGGTCAACGTTTTGTGATAAGGACTCAATTATTTTGTATTTCATATTTAGAAAGAGTGATTAATTCATTTCAGATTTTTAAAACATCTACTAGATGTAACTATATAGAATGAAAGGTCGTATAAAAATGTTGTACATCATAAATTTTGCAATTTTATAATTAAATTAAAAAATGACATATATGAAGTTTTACTTATTAAAGGTAGTTTTCTATTTGGAAGTATGCATTTGTGACAACCGGTTACGAAAATAAAGGCTGCATAATGATGTTAAGGGACAAAGAGTGTATAAATACTGCTAAAATTAAATCTTGGTATGCAATTCCCAAATTGTTATATGTGTGTGTGAAAATTCTCATAAGTGAAATACATTGCTTTCTAAAACATAAAAGAAAATTCACAGTTCTTTGGCATATTTCGTTTATTAACCCGCGGGAAAGCGCGTGGAGTGTATCATACCTCAAATCTATGAAAAAGTTTAATATTCCTAACTTGTGAAACTGAAATTCTGTACTACATTCAGTAGCTGAGCTTCTCGTAGTGAGTGACTTTCAGAATCGCTTTACTGTTGCCTGTGTGTTTCAGAAAAATATTTGTCGGTATTTTATTGCATCTGGGGTGTGAACGCGCCTGTCCACGTAAGTGTTTTTCTGACTGAATATTTATTTTAGAAATTTATTTCTAGATTGTAACAGTAAATATTTCTACTCGCAAGCGATTTTAAAGTATTTGAAATTAAATTTTAAAACATTTTTACGCGCATCATGGCAAAAAGAATGACTCCCTATGGATTTGCAATGCAGCGGCTGTGACACTAATTAGGAATATTTGAAACTGAAATAGATTACATTTAAGAAACTGAAGATGAAAATAAGAATATTTTCTACACTGTCCGGTTTCGAAAAAGATAAAGCATTAATTTCTTATGTTCCTAAAAACAGGAAAAACTATTTTTATGCTTTTAACATTACGTAACAATGATGCTATCAATGACACTACTGGAGAAAATAAAACGCCAGAAATTATATATTTTTATAATACAACTAAGGAAGCAGTGGATATTGTGAATGAAATAGCAGCAAGTTATTCAATTGCCAGAATAAAAGGAAGTGGCCGATGGTAATTTTCCTTTCTTCGCTAAATGTTGCTGCAATAAATGCTCGAATTATACCACTATCAACTGCTAATCCACCAACCAGATACAGAAGCAGATGTCTGTTTTTGATGGACTTAGCATTACAATTAATAAAAAAAATATATTAAACAACGGTCAGAGATTGATACTTTGCCGGGAAACTTACGTACTGCATGCAAAAGAATAGCAGAAATTTCGAGCAATAATTCAAACGACTATACGAAATTCGAAGCAACTAAGTATAAAAATTGTGATGAATGCCCTGGAGCTAAAGACAGAAGACCGCGAATGCTATATTTAAAATGTGAAAACCTTCTGTGCTAAGAACATGTTAATCAATTTTGTTCAAAGTGTAAACAAATAAAATAAGTTGCATTGTGTATTAGAGATGCAATAAAACTTAGAGGTATGACATTTATTTTGTTATTATTTTATTTATCTTAATTTTAACTCCCTATAAACTTATTTTGGAATTTAATTTTTCGTAACCCAAGTCTTATTCGAGTATTATAAAAGAAAAACAGATTTTAAAACAAATTAAACTGTTTTTACTGTATTTTAAACATTGGGGTAAGTGATACCCCATGCCCCCAATCTAGTAACTTTTCTTGATGCGCCATCCGCCGAGTTAAATTAGCAACAGACTACAGTAAAAAGGAGCTAGAAATGTCCTTATGTATACATAAAATGAGACAACATCTAAACAAATAGCCAGTCTTGAGAACAGTACTGAGACTTTTTCAAAGTTTCTATGTGTCAACTAACAAAACAGCATTCTAATTTCTTAAATACTGATTCATTGATAAAGTAAATGAAAACTTAAGGCATGGTATTATTCATCTTTTTTGATTGAAGGTAAAACACTCTGTTGATATAAACATCAATTTACACCCATCACTTATCTTTTGCACAGACTAGATTGAAAATATTGGCGGTACCTTTCCCCAGGTACCGCACTGACGGATACGGTGGTTAGCATTACTGATTGCTAAATAATTGGTCATGGGTTTAAATCCTAAAGAAGGCTTATAGTTTCAGTGTGACATGGGAGTACTCAAAATACTGGTAAGCTGGTAGGTGGAAAAGACTTGGATGCACCCCCAACCCCTTTGGGATGCTCTTCATCAAAACCGAGATGGAATTTTCTCCGTCACGAGTGTGTAAATTCCGCCCTCTCCTGTGGTACATCTTAAGCAGCATTATCAGTAACGGGAGGTGTTGTGTAGATTTATTAATTACTATTTTACAGTGCTTATTAATTTTATTAATTTACTGTGAA
>KK122019.1:8366-30942 GCA_000611955.2 Stegodyphus mimosarum | reverse complement strand
GGGGGGGGGAGCAAGAAATGTGTTAAAAACACGAGATGAAAATGTGCCGTCGGAGCTAGTGAAAAGAGGGGAGAGCAAATATGGAAGCCTTTTCGCGCCAACTGCTTAAGGTGGCAGCTGGCTATAAACATACAAGTATTTATCCCATGGTGGTTCATCTTGCATCAGCAATTATGCATATGACGAATTACGCATTAGAAGCTTTTAGATAAATAAAAAAGGTTGCTTAGTCCATTTCGAAATCATAGGGCAGCTGAAAACACTTTTTAGTCCCAGTCTATTCTGTTTATAAAAAAAAAAAAAAAAGTTTGTGTCAGTTATTCGAAATCATGCTTATTTTGCAAACCAAAAAAACATCTGCGTTAATTCCAACTGTTCGAAAGACAAGTTCATCCAATGAAATCTCACCGCTGTTCTTAACAAATTTTCCTAATTGGCTAGAAAGGATGACGTAATTTTTGTGTAATATGTGATTGAATTTGGAAATGCAAAAAGGCCTCAGTCTAGTTCTTAGCTTCTGCAAGACTAGTGTGCTATATTTCGAGATCTCTCTGAGCGATTTTTGCTATTTAAAATTCTTGTTAATTATATTTATTATCTATCTTTATATATTTTATCTATCTATCGTTATATTTAACCATAACTTTGTGTGATTAACTTTTACTACTTTTGAACTTTTTTTACTAACACTGTATATATTTAACTTTTTATATTTAACTTTGTTTAACTTTTAACTCTGTATTATATTTATCTAACTATATTTAACATTTATATTGTATTTAAATTTAATCATCTATAGTTTTTTTGTATTTCTGTAAATTTATATATATATAACTTAAAATTTGAATCTCAACATCATGAGAGCACCTAGAACGAGTTCCAGGTAAGGGAATTTTTATTTATTTACGTATTTATGTTGCTATAAATCGAATAGTTTCGCCTGAATGGATAATTCTTGCACATTCGCTAAGTAGCCCGAAGGGCGAGACTGATGAGGTTTTAAATTTTTCGCAATTAAATATAAACTTTTAAGGATGCTCATAAAGCTTCCTCAGAAACTGTTTTATATGTTTTAAAAAATACATTTTGGCATATACTGCTGGTCAACTCATTTCCTCATTCTTTAGATTTATATATTAAGTCTTTGTATAGTTTCCAAATGTAGTTTTAATTTAGCAGGTTTTTCATGCACTAATTTTTCACAGCATTTATCACAAAACGGATATTAATTTTCCATTGATAATGCAGTACGTAAAACAGCGTCTAATAAACTCTTCTTGATATTTATTCAATTTTTTATTAAGTGTAGAAAGCCAGTGAATTAATTCATTTTTGTTTGTATCTTCAGTAATAGTTTTCTTAAGTTCATTAGACGTTGGTCCATTTCAATTTTCATTGTCAATTCTCCTGTCGGTTTAATCGTTGTACGGTACAGACGGGATTTGCTGACTTTTGATGACATTATGATGAGCAGTAAACCGGTATAAACAATGCGTATTACAATTATCGCTTCGCCGTATGCAATTGTTTTGAAATTCGATTCGCGAACTCTGCAAGCATAACGCGGAAATCAAGGGAAAAACAATAAAATCAAAATTAATATTTGTAAATCTTTAGTTTAAAATTCCTGGTGAATGTTAACCGTCCAGAATTCTTTTCAAATGCCGTATATTTTTTGTCAAATTTTTTTCGAATTTAAGTGACCCCCAAAAATTTGTCCGCAACTCCCAGTTTGCGTACCATTGCCATAATAGACATAACGCTTTGTATTCGTGTAAACCTGATTAATTCGGAAGTGGTTTTAAGTTTTTAAAAACAATATATATTTATCTATTTTTCAATTGTTTGGAAAAAATGAGTTCAGACTTGTCTTCAACCGAACAACATGCACCAGAGTATTTTCAAAATTAGGTTAAGTGCGACTTAATGCGAAAATGGATAACCATCAGCTGTCCAATGTAAAAAGTAATGCCAACTGAATTGAGGTTTAATATGTTATGTCCATAGGTTGTATACGTTGATTATTTAACTAAAGAGAGAACGATTTGATCTTTCAAACGTCCGCCTTTTACCACTAATTAGACCAGCATATTTAGAGCTTTTATTGAAGATGAGAATTTTTTTGTCAAAATGACTAGATAGCCAGGAAATGTTGAAAAAAGGCTACTTTCCCATTCGAAGTGACACATATAATCAGCTTATTTAAATTAAGATATTTTTATGGTCATAATTTTTCCAGTAAGCTATAGAAATACTGATACAAATTCCCCATATTAAAAAAATAGTGCAGTACAAAGTCTGTCGGTTCTTAAGCGTTCCAAATATTAGGTCATTTTAAGTCTACCAAGATGGCGTGTAGATATTATAAAATTAGAAATATGAAATAGTGATTTATAAAATAATGAAGTATTTATGATCTAAAGGGTATCAAAATTTACCCCTTCCCGAAAAAAAAACTGAATATTTATATGTATGTTTATTTTATTAAACATTTCTTTCAATGTAAGTTGTTTACCGTGCTCTGTTTTTTGTGCTAATACTTTAATTCTATAGACATAATTTCTTGTTCAGTTCCTAAGTTCCGTTGTTCAAGTCCTGTAATGGCTGTGTCGAGAAATCGAAATTTTTCCTTTTACAATAACCTCTCTGCTACTAAATTTACTATCGGAAGCGGTATTTTCTGGATTTACAACTATTTACAGATTTCGCCGCCGTACGTTAATTGATTTTCTTCCCTAAATTCTGTGCCCGGTGAGGCCATGCGCGCTCTGGCTCCGGTTCTGGCTTTATGTGAATAACAAATCAGTTATTCTTAATTCAAATAGCATTAAATATAATATTTTGGTCTATGAGTGTCATTAACAAAATCTATTTTTAGCATATGAAAAGAAATTTTTGTTAAATCTTTCCTCGCCAACGGTGTTTAGCGCAGTGAACTTAAATCTGTAATCGGATAGTACTCTTTGTTATTCAATTACTGATATAAAAAAAAAGGCTCTAGTGTAGAATTGGGTGCCCTTTCGATTGGCGAAAACTTTTAAAACTTTAGTTTTGGTGATGAAACTCCATTTCTGGTTACTATGAGAGTTTTAACATGGTTTTAGCTTCTTGGTTTATTTAATTGAAAATAAATTGATGTGCACAAAGTCAAGGCAATGTGCAATGACTAGTTTGTGCAATTCTCTGATGTTTTTTAAGTGAAAATAGGTTGATGTGTACATGGACAGGGTGTTTGTGAAATTTTTTGACTTCTTGTTTTGGTTTTGTGTAGCGGCCATCTTGAAATTGTGTCTTATTGATGCTGATCTTGGCGTCAAAACAGAATCGCCAAAAAATAAGGGGCACCCAATTGTAAACTTTTACCAAAAAAAAAAATTGTTTAGGCATCGCTGCATGAGTATTATTGTCTATTGCTATACGAACGAATTGCTATTTACTGAGTATACTCAGGATTACTCTGTCTCTAGTTGATGTCAGAAGCATAGATTCGATCCAAGATCCAAGCTGCGTGAGTCATCTCTCAAGTTGTCATGCATATTCACAAAGCCTACAGACCTTTTACATACGGTCTGCTCTCATTGGACGAAATCTCTGCTTGGCGGTCATATTTGGAATAGTGAGTTATCGCCTTGCAGTCTTCGTAATTAACGCCAAACATACCTTGTGGGCTTTCCAGTAAAGGGAGGAGAAACAGCGTTTATTTCATTCGATAATTTTTTTTTTATTTTATGAATGAAAGCTAAGGGGAATTGTGTGGAATATATTTTAAATAACCTACTGATCTTATTAATAGTTCATCTGTATTTGGTTAAAGAATGAATTTAAACTGTTAAAAGTATGATAATTGTTTTGCAAGAAAAAGTATTTACATGGAAATGGGATATGTGCTTTTTTCGTCATTTCTGTTAGTCTGTTATGTAAATTTACATAGCGCATTTATTATACAAATAAAAGAATATTAAAAAAATAAACCGAATGAAAACATTCTATAAACATTTAAGGGCGTCGGATACCTACTTTTTACTTAAATTATGAATAAGTATAACTAAAATTATATTTTATTCCATTATACGCTCTTTCTATTGTAACGCTTTTCGGGATCTTGGATCGTAATCTTGCAACTGATATCTACTACAAAGAGTACAAACCAGTAAATAAAAATAAAAAAATTACCCTTAACAAAAATAGAGAAAATAAAAGTGTTAAATTTTTAACTCTGCACCCAAAGGCGAAAAAAGCAATAATAACAAAGCCATTCAATAAGGTGAGGATAAAAACAAAAATAAGTCCGTGCAGTGAGAGTTTGTAAAAGATACGAACGGGATTAGAAATCCCGATCTAGAAGTCCGAGAATTTTTTTTTTTTTTTTTCCGTACTCTGTACCGTTGAGCTGCGGTTCCTTCTCCGACTTTCACACGCTTTTCGGTACAGGACGCTGATATACAAATAGCAAAGGCGATGAAACAAAAGTCGCCAAGCACAAGATTCTGTAACCCTACTTTTCCTGTTTCAACCAATCAGAGCAAAACAATAGCAGAAACGGTCTGTAGGCTTTGTGAATATGCAGTTGTCATGTGTTGATAAACATGCGGCGAAGAAAGCAAAATACGATAAATAATGATTCGCCAGGTTGGCGTCAAGGATATAAAATATTGGCTGGTGTAAAATCAACAATGTTTTTTTTATGTAGAATGTTTTCGTTTGAGAATATGCCAAGCAGATACGCAGCTACGGACTCAAATTACCGATCACTTAAATTTATGCTAAATTGATGATTTCTTCAATAATGAGGTATTTTATTTAGCGCCGAATTAAGATTAAGAATCGGGACTCTCCGCATGTTTTATTGAGGAGGGAAAAGAAAAAAAATCAAATGCGCAAACCTACCCGCTTTCCAAAAAAATCTGAAAGGTTTCAGATTTTAAATTACCTCCAAAGGGGCGTTTTTTAAACATTTTGTATGTTACTTTTATTTATTGAATATCATGTTCTTCGCATTTAACCCATAAAATTCAGTTAAAGAACAATATCGTGAAATAATTTTAAACTGAGCCTATCTTTAGAATTTCTTACACACAGTCTCATGCGCTGCAGATAAAAATGTTTTTTTCTGTACAACGTTGCCGTGGCAAAAATTCGTTAAAGTTTTACAAAGTATGAAATCGTTCATAAAACAAATTCCAAATTTCAAATTTGGGCTTCCAGATATGCCTATGTTCGCAGCAGGATGACGGCATTCAAAATTGGATGGCTTTAGGTACCATTGTTTTATCACAATGTGAGAAACATACATACATTTATGCACATTCTTCATTATTTAATTTCTTTAAATATAATACCGGCCTGCAATATTTTGTGGCAACAGTTTGAAAAGTGATACAGACTTTTAATGTTTCCGATGCAAAATCGCAAAACGAAAACATAGTCCTTCAGGGACAAAGCCCCTTTGGACTAAAAAAAGTGGTGGTGGTTTTGAGGTCCGTATTTTAGATCATTCCGGAAAATGGGTGTCCGGATCTCGGACTTTTTACTGTATAACATGTTGATCATGTTAACAGAATAGCTGATTACAAAAAGCGATGTATTTCCCATGTTTTCATATGCAAACAGACGTCGATAACAATATCTGATTGATATAACTACGATCACATTAAGCCGCTTCTACTGTAGATGAATGTATAGGTTTTTACTCCCTACTCAAGATTTTCTCAGCATAAAAGTGTAAGAAAACTGCAAAATTAAATCAGCAAGAGAATATCAGATTTAAAATGTATAATTGGATAGTAATACATTTTTAGTTTTATATGCAGTTCATTGACCTGAAAAATATTAAAAAAAAAAGACTTTCAATGTTTGAAATGGCGTCCTCACGCAGTTCGGAAACTTTTTTTTTGTTTATTTAATTATCTCAGATCACCTAGGACGATCTGCCTAAGGGGAGGAATGCACTCGGTTCTAAGGGAAACTGACAATTCACATTACACATGGAGAAAGCCCCGAAGGCGCCCATCCAGCGAAAGCCCCAAAGGCGCCCATCCAGCGGGCCTATTCGCCGGGATTCGAGCTGCTGGCTAAGCTACCAGTGTTCAACGACTTTACCATTCTGCCGCTCATGGGCCCTGAAAGATTTACACAAATTCCCGGTTCTTGCTTGAAAAGAATAAAGTTTACTCGGTTATGTAAATTAAATTAGCATCGATTGAATTTAGGTGTATATAAAGAATGAAACATACGGTAGAGTAGAATCTCTTATCTATTTTGCCTTCAGTGATTGTTTCCTCTGCATATATCTTTCATCATGTTTGCTTCGAAAAGAAATTTTATACAAGTAACATTATTCACCCATCCTTTCCTGAACCGTAATTTTACGGTACTCTATTTACTGTAGCTTTTGTATGGACTGTGGTAAGAGAGAGAAGTAGTAATTTTTTATGCATGGATGTCAACTTTTCACTTATTCTTAGCCATTACTGCAGATTTATTTTTTTACCTTAAGGTTTTATATATTACTTTTATTACAGAAATGAATTATGGATGCAGGGAATGAAAATAAAAAATTTAGGCCTATCTAAATTTACATGCAATCTAAATTCACTTGTGTATAGAGAAATATAAATTTACATGCAGTTTGTTATTTATTAAATGCACACATGTTCCAGATTTGGTGCTTTTGTGTGTATATTGTTGCTGCCATTTGGTATGGTCCTAGTAACGGAGTTATGCATAGTTTTGTTTATTATCGAAAACTGCATTTTTCATTAATATATAGCATGAAACTATATTTCTTATTTGCAATGTCTCATAATTTTTTCACCATCTTATTCATTTAGGCGCGGTCAGAAGCGCGCAAACACAGAGGAGAGTGGGTAAGTGTAGATTTTTTTCACTTTACTTCAGTCTTTTACTGTAATTATGAATATTATTTTAGAAATTTGTAGCATTGATGTATAAACACTTAAGCATGAAATCATTTCTTTAACCCTTTGACTACAAATTAAAAAAAAGTTACCCCATCCACGTGAACAAAATATGTGATTAAATAAGGTAGATTAGCATTTGAGATTTTTTTGACATACTTTACAAGCCAAAGCCTAGGACACAAATGTCCCAGCCATAGTTAATGGTGGGATACGGATGTCCCACGTATAACGATAGACTTAACTATGAGCATACCTATTATTCTGGAAAACTTGATTATATGAAATAGATTTTACATTGTATAGTACAGGTTCTTTGCATAACTCAAGATTTCACATTGGTCAGCTCATATTTGTTCTTTCCTCTATGCAACCAGCACAGCGGCGTTTTGATTTTCCAGCTATTGGAGGATGATCTGCAACATTCAGGACACTCATGACCCAGCAGTGATTTTTAAGCTTTTAGTGAGATATATGTATCCCGTTAGTAGTCAAAGGGTTAAAGAGAGAAAATAAATTACAAGTTGTCGCATATTATTTGAATTAATAAAGTATGTTTAAATCAAATTTTAATTTGGATAATTTAATAAATGAAAATAAGTGAATTGGCATATATTTTCCTGTATAAGCTGACAGTTTTGTAACTAAAGACTTATGGGTGGCGTCTTGTTTTCTTGCAAAAATGTATACACTTTTTCCCTCAGCTGGGAGCAAATAATCATGAAATATTGTACTTTAAAAATTTTTTGCTCATTTTTTCGTAAGCTTAAGAAATAGGGCAGAGGGTGTTTACATTTTTTAGATGATTTTCGTTGTAATTACAGAAATAGTTTACATAAAATTTTTGCTTTACATGTTCTATTTGATAATGTTATGTATGTTGACTTAACAAACATAGATATTAGGTTATTTATTATTACAATTAAGTCGGATAACTTTTGCATGACGGGGACATTGACACTACATGGTCGGCGACGGGTGTTGGCGGCATAATTACCCTGCACTTGCCTGGGCCACAGTAAGGCCAGAGGCACTGCCATCTATCATTCAGCAAAGCAATGAATATCCTACATGCCTTTTCACATATAAACAAGATCAGTGCATGTTACAATAATTATTTAAAGTCATTACTTAGTTAATATAAGCAGTTAATATAAAACATTTTGGTATTAAATGGCTATTCAATTGTTCACAGTAGAAAACTTAAATCTTTAAAATTACTATTTACTGATATTTTAAAGGTCTAAATAGTTTCATAATTAATAGCTCATTAGATTCCATGAGTCCATAATGTATAGTTTTAGGGCATAAGTTCTTCCTAATTGTCTCTAAATTGAAGAGGTTTTATTCTATTTCTGCCTGATCGGCTTAACACTGGCTCAGTTGATGCATTTCCTGGAATTTGAAAATGTTTAGTAGAATCACTTTCCTGTTCCTTAGGTGGATTCTGCTTATCATTATATACAAGAGCAGGTTGATCCTGTGCTGATGACTAAGTCCAAAGAAATCTGCTGTTCTATTCCACTCTGTAGTTTTACACATAGAGTTGTCTTTACGAATGTGGTGTTGGTTTCTCCTGAACACAGTTCGATCATTCGCTTTTATGACATAAGATCTTGGTTGAGGACCTGTCTTCATTATACCCTGTTTCCAAGGCTCTTTAGTTTTCCTTTTGTACCACACTTTATCATTTTCGTGAAGTTTTGAAAGCTGGGTTGTATGCTTATTGACATATTTCTTCCGCATCATCTGTCTTCTTCCTAAAACTTGCTTGCACCTTTTATTTGAAATTTTGGTTGAAATGCTTTAGGATGTGATGGCAGGAAAGATATCATTCTTCTTCCCATTAATAATTCAGCTGATGATGGCAAATCTTTTTGCAGGTTGAATTCTATAATCTAGCAAAACAATGTACAAGTCTTTTCCTTCTTCCGCAGCTTTGTTCAGAGACTACGTAAGAGTTTGAACAGATCTTTCAACTAGCCCATTGGCTCTAGGAAAATGTGGTGATGTTATGCTTAACACCCCATTCTTCAAGAAATTTTTGCAATGTTCCGAGTTGTATGGTGGTTCACCATCAGTGATGAGCTCCTCTGGTATTCCATGTGTTGCAACAATGGACTTCATAACTGTCATTACAGCTTGAGCTGTTATACTTTTAAGTGGTTTCAGCTCTACATATTTTGAAAAGTAGTCTATCATTAATAGATATTGTTGTCTCTTCAGGTAAAAGAAATTACAGGCAACTTTTTGCCATAGTCTTTCTGGTAAATCACAGTCTAAAAGAATTTCTTTCTGATTAGCCTTTTGATATTTCTGACATATTTCACATTTGGAAACATACTCTTCCATGTCTTTGTTGATATGAGTCGAGTAAAAATATTCTCTATCTTTACTAGAAACTATACCTTTCTGAGACACATGCAGTTTTTGCATAATTTCTTCCCTAAGAGATGCTGGCACAACTAGTCATTGTCCTCGACAAATTATTCCATCCTTTGTCGCATAAAGGTCTTCTTTTCACAGCCAGTAAGGTTGTGCTGCTGGCCTTGTTTGTTTCTTCCTGGCCATCCATTTTTTATGTGAAACAATACATCTTGCAATTCAGGGTCCTTTTCTGTCATTTTTTGCGATTTCCTGCATTTTGTAGGAGAGGCTTGTGTTAATAGACAGTAGTGTGTAATTAACAGTAGGTTCTCGGCTAAAAATGTCATCAAAGGTGTAAACCGTTGATTGTGCTCTGGACAGGGCATCACCTATCAGCAATTCTTTTCCTGGGACATATTCCAATTTCAAATCATACCTGTTCAGTTTGAGGAGCATGCACTGAAAACGAGGTGAGACTGTATCATAAGGTTTCTTAGTGAGGCCTAGTAATGGTTTGTGATCTGTCTGCACTGTTACGTGTCTTCCATATGTATAGTAGGTGAAATGCTCTAAACCATAGTCAACTGTTAAGAGTTCTTTTTCAATCTGTGCAGACCTTTGCTGCATTTCTGACAATGATGCTGATTCAAAAGCTTTATCAAAATACTGTAAAAATGGGGCTTGCACGATCACTTGTTTTAAGTGCTCATAGACTCTGGACGTTTTTATCCTATAGCCATTTGCTGTCTTTTCTCAAAAGTTGCCTTTACGAATGAGTTAGACTTGACAATTGAGATGTAAATTTCGCTAAATATGTTACCATTCCTAGAAATCGCTGCAAGTCTTTTCTCAGCCTTCTGGTTCTGCAAACTTTTCAATCACTTGGATCTTCAGATCAGCTGCAATGCCTTTATCAGACATTACATGTCCTAAATAACTCACAGAGGTTTGAGGTAGCTACGTCTTCTCGATGTTAAATTTTAAATTAGCTCTTCTGGCTATCTTCTCTTGCGCAACAGCTTGCAGTGTTCTTCGACAGACAACGATCCTAAGGCTAAATCATCAAAATATGGATTTATCTCATTCTCATTGTTAAAAATCTCTTCCATGGCCCTTTGAAATTCCTCAGGTGCATTGTTCAGACCAAAACGAAGAACCAAACATCTGAATCTTCCCCATGGTGTTGTATATGTTGTAAAGTATGATAACTTCTCATCAAGCGGTAGTTGCTAAAATCCATTCTTGGCATCCAAAATGGTAAATATTTTACATCCTTGGAGTTTTGTCATAAGGGCTTCTGCCGTGGGAATTGGATAGTGAGGTCTTTGAAAAGCCTCATTGAGTTGCCTTGGATCTAGGCAAATTCTCAATTTTTTTGGCATATTTACCACAACCATGTTGCTCACCCATTCTGTTGGCTTATCAACTATGATGCCAGTTTCAACCATTCTATTTAGCTCCCGCTTTACTTTTTTGTGCAAAGCAAGTGACACTTTACGTAGTGCTGCAACATGAGGTGTATAATTTTTTGTTTTTATTCTTTACTGTGCGATTTAGTTTTTCGCACTCCAGTAAAACACATCTTCAAATTCGTGTATCACTTGCTCTGGTGTCTCTTCATTTTGTTTCTTTTCTTGCTTAATACACCCTTCCAATCAGACCCAAGCCCTGGAAATTTTGAAGGCCCAAAATAGGAGATGAATTCAGAGTGGTTACCGGAAATTTGAGAGTTTTAGTCACTTTTTTATTTTTACATGTTAAGTATAGCACTCACCTAGTATTGGTACTTGGTTGTCACTATAATCCAGTACTGCTTGTTTATTTTTCTTAATTATTTGTTTCTCACTCCACTTTAACAATTCACTCTTGGGTATAATATTAACTTGAGCTCCAGTGTCTAATTTGAAGTTTACTTCATTGTTATTTACAGTGATCTTTTGATAACAGACTGATGCTTTATTTGAATCCATTGCATCAACAGTTTTTACTTCTCCTAGGTAAATGAACTCCGACTCGCTATCCTCTGTACGTTTAACAACAGCATGTACTCTTTGTTTTGGTTTGGCAAGACACATTTTCACCCAGTGATTTTTCCCACCACACTTCGGCAAACCGTCCCATAGGTGGCGCACTTCTTTGGCTCGTATTTTCTCCCACATCGCTTGCACTCTTTCACCTGCATAATCTGGAGAGGATTAGCGTGATTTTTTTTTTTTTCAGAGTATCTACAGAGATCTTGTTCTCTCTCATTTCGGTGGCTTGTGCTTTGATATGTTCGACCACTTTGCATTCACTGATGATATTCTGCAGCGTCTTTTTTGCTTTATTTGTCTCTTGTATTAGCCGTTCTTGTAACGCTTTATCTGAGAGGCCTTGCACTATTTTATCATGGCACATTCTATATTGCGCTTGCTCATAGCTGCAATCTAATATTGTGTGACATAGCCTTGAGTAGAAGTCTGCGAATTTCTCTTCTCTCTCTTGCATTATTTCCAGAAACTTGGAATGATGGATAAATCTCATTCTGATAATCTGGGAAATATTTGTCGAACACTTGTAGCACTTGTTTTAAGGACACTGCGCTGCTACCCGCTTCTGGCTTCAAATCAAATGATCGATATTGCTTTTTTAATTTGTCACCGCAAACATGTTGAAAAAGCACATTTTTTTGTTTTCTGATTCTTGGCTATATCTTAGAGCCTTGATATTGTCTTCAAAGTCTTCCTTCCAGTGTCTCCAAGCCTCAGAAGGGTTCAATCCAGCGTCAAACGGTGATAACATGGTTATGCGCCTAAGTTTTTCAGTTGCAAGTAATCCTTAAAATATAATTTATGCATTAAATTCATGAGCAGGGTTAATTCTGACACCATGTTATATATGTTGACTTAACAAACATAGATGTTAGAATATTTATTATTATGATTAAATCACATAACTTATGCATGATGGGGACATTGACACTACATGGTCGGCGGCAGGTGTCGATCGAGGTCGCATAATTACTGTGCACTCACCTGGGCCACAGTAAGGCCAGAGGCACTGCCATCTATCGGTCAGCACAGCAATGAATATCCTACAGATAACCGTTATTCTTCCTTATCTTGATACACTGTAGTTTCCAAGACGATAAATCCTCTTGTAGTACCAAAATGTGCTTTGCACATTTATGACAAGATAGAATGTGCCATGTACTCAATGCACATTATGTAGTACTGCAATATATACCAGTTTTGTGTTACATTTTTTCCAGGAAATTAACGATAGAATTTTACTTGTCACTGCTTGGTTTTCTTGATGTCACTGCTTGGTTTGTCTTGATGTGGCTGTACTGATTGATCACACTGTGTGTAAAGAGAAGGCATTTCATATTTGAAAATTGGGAATAAAATATGTTTTTGATATAGCTGTTATATGAAAAACCAGCAACAGTCATAAATCCCATTGAAAAACTTTCTTGAACAATGTTTCAAGAATATTTTCTTTGATGATAAATGGATCTCTTTCTATCGCACCCGAGATTTATTTATTGTGACAGCATTTGGCTCTAGTGTAGATTAGTAGATTTTTTAGTGATGAAACCCCATTTCTGGTAACCAAGATTTTTTTTTTAACTTGGGTTTTAGCGTCCTGATTTTTCTTAGTAAATCAAAATGTACATGGACGAAGTCAATACAGTGCACAATGCCAAGTTTCTGCACTGTGCCAAGTGGCTCTGATTTTTTTAAAGTGAAAATAGATCTGTGTGTACATGGACACCAAGTTTGTGCAATTCTTTGAGTTCTTTTGGTTTTGTGAAGTGGCAATCTTGAAACTGTGCCTTCCCATCACCTAGCTTGGCTAAAAAAAAAAAAAAAAAAAAAATGTAAACTTTTACCCAACATTTTTTCATTTTTGTTTGGATAAATGTTTTTCATAAAGAATTCTGCGGCATGTTCTGCATTTGCCGCTGTGTCGTGAAGAAAGACAATGCACATTATGTTTTTTCGCCTTTTTAAGATTCAGATCAGCATTAATCGCTTTGTTTACACTTGACACTGAACATTTTAATGATTTTGCAACTCTCCTTTGAGTTGACAGATTTTTTTAAACATTAAAGATCTTATCTTTGCAACATTCATAACATTCCAGTCATCAATCAATACGCCTTTATGCTGGGTTGTTGCTGTTAGTTAGACGTGCGATGTTGCTGGCTCTGTGGTAAGTATGCCACAAGGGCGCAGGACATGGAGTAATCTGTACTGTGTGAAAGAAGGTTAGGAATGGGAAGAGAAGTGACAGTGTCATAAAATAAAAAGCCATGAGGTTAGACCAGGACAGGCAGTGACAAGTTGAAGCAAGTCAGAAAAGCTGTATGTTCTCGATGGTTGGGTGGTTAGGAGTAAGTACGAGATAAAGCAAAACTTCAGAAATATTATTTAATGTGCCTCTTCTCTTATGCAAATCTGAGATCTGATTGAGTAAAACATTGTAAGAAAAAGTAAGATGAATGCAGTAAAATTCCGTGAAAAGCTGCGATATTGGGTCAGAAAATTTGAGTCACGGGTGAGGTGAGCCGCGAGTAGTCGGATATTACTCTTCTCAATCTGAGGTATGGGCAGTGTAACGCCTTGTAGAAGTTTTATTCATGCGATGTAAGAACTGGTCTTCTGTTTCTAACTTAAATCCCTGTGCAACATATGATCAAATACATAGAAATGAGTATTGGTTTGCAGAACTTGCAGTTTATTTATATCCTTGTTTGAGACAGCCGCCCATGCAGGGGAGGCATATGAGTATAGATGTGTCTTTTCCTCAGCAGATGCTTGAAAGATTTTCCAATTGATAACGCAATACTGGTAATTGTGGCTAGAGTCTTGCTTCTGTCTTTATTCACGTGATCAGACCAAGTGAATTTACTGCTCTGGGTATGTAGCCTTGTGTACAACAGGAACTTCTACATTGAAGATTTTAGTTTATTTTGCAATGGAGTTTTTGGAGTGTTTTCCCTTATGATGAGTAATTGCAACTTCTATGCGTTTAGGGACATGCCACTTTGTACACCAGTGCTCTAGTGCTGATATGGCCGTCTGTAGTTTACTGATGGCATGTTCGTCATTTAGTGGTTTGACAGCTAATGTCTTATCATTGGCATAGCAGCCTGGGAATTTTTTTCTTACATATCCTTGGAAAGTCTGCAACATAGAAAAGATATATAATTGGCCCAAGGGTAGACCCTTGAGCTACTCCAGCATTTAGTCTTTTAAGATCAGATATGTTGTTGCCTAGGGAGATGAAGAATTTCCTATTCTTGATAAAAGAAAAATTAAGCAGGATCAAATCGTGGTTAAAATTAAGTGAAATGAGCTTTCCGTGTTTTCCTTGGATACATATTTGGAACAATCTTTCCACTTGAAATTAAATTTTGACATTTTCTCCTCTATTGTTGACAACATTAACTATCATAGCTTTAGATATTGAAAAACCATTGTTTTCATGATGTTTTTTAATAATAAGATACGAATAATATTCTTCGGAAAGAACACACACATTAGCCTCCATCCGTTGCTTCTTTAAAAACTACATTTTGCATGAAACCGAAACTGTCAAGTAATAGACGATAATTTATACTTTAAAAAATATTTAATGTTAAAAAAAATTCCAAGCAGAAATAGTTTTTTATAGCAAAGCAAAATCATCCAAAAAATATGCGAACAGCCTCTGTGTTCGTAATATAAAATTAATTTATTTCCAAATTTCTGTACACTGGCCATCCTAATTAAAGGGTAATGAGAAAGTATATGCCAACCAATTTAATGTTGCGACCAATACCCAATGCTGAAATTATTATGTTAATTAAATACAAATCAGCACAAAATTGCACTTCCGTTCATATGTTAGTTCTGGAAATATGCAAGTTCGGTGACTGATAATGACGTATGCAGTGGACGCATGTTGGAATTCCAGTTCATAGTTTTGTTTAAAGGGAATGTAGTTTCTGAGAGTGAAAGGTTTTGGAGAGGAATTGTTAGAAATGGCTACACCAAGCTGCATATCTTTCAATGGGTTCTGTAACTGCTCGGAGATATGTGGACGAGGTATTAGAACCCCAAGTTAGACTGTTTAGGGATGCTGTTGACTCAGGAGTTTTTGTAAGGACAATGCTCGGCTTTATGGAGCATATGTGGTGTCAGAATGTATGGAAATCGAAGATATTACTTGAATGAACTGGCCATCTTACCGGACTTGAACTGACTGAGCACGTGTGGGATGCCTTGATGCCTTAGGGTGCAGAATTTCAGTGCACCAGATTCCTGCCCAGTCCCTCCAAGAGCTGAAAAGTGAACTTTTAGAAAAATAGCAGATAATTTCACAAGACTTGATCAACACTTTGATAAAGTCTGTAAAATCAAGATTTGAGATATGCATATATGTCCTAGGTCATCCTACCCCATATTAAATTTTTTTTCCCCATGAGAGGTGACTTAATTTTTCCATCATTTTCCAGTTTCCATAAATATTTTTAGTTCATTTTCCAGTTCGATTTCAATATTCTTGGAATAATCAACTGCCAAACATTGTGATTTATGTTAATGAATGCTTTGGTACAAATTTCTATTAATATTTTTTAAGTATCTGTCACATTTTATTTCTGTCATTATCCTTTAATTTTGATGACCAGTGCATAATGCCGATTCAGTACAGTGACAAAAAAAAAAAAAATCCAGTGTTTTTGAAATTTGCACCCTTTTCTCCTTTCTTGAACTCATTTTGCATTTACAGAGAAATGCCGACTAAGGATATTCGACTAAGGATATTCGTGGTATATTTAAATTATCCTTTCACGGATAGATGGAAGCACATGACGGAAGTCAAACTTAACCAGATCGTGTGCTCTGCCCGATTCGAAATCCAACTACTTTATTCGAATCGATTATATACCTTGAGAGATCTTTATTTAATAAATTATCAATTTAAAAGTAGTAAAATGTAGAACGAAAAATTAGTAATGAATAAAGAAAATATAATAAATGCAGATTTATAAATACACCTCTAATATAAGAGGCCGTTTAAAAAATTTGAATGTTTAAAAACCTATACTTTTATTACAGATAAGTAAAATTCTGTAATTAAATATACATACAAAATTTTAGGTTTTCAAACATTCAAATTTATTATTAATTACAGATAACTAAAATGAATTTAATTAATTACAGATAAGTAATTTAATTACAGATGAAGTAAAATTAATTTAATTATAGATAAGTAAAATTAATAAATTAATAAATTAATTACAGATAAGTAAAAATTTTTTAAACTTATTTTATTGTTAGTGTGCTGCCAAACTTTGAAATTGTTAAAAGTGTACTGGGGGGGGGGAAACACACACTGATCTATACGGACTCTTTTAAAGTGTGATTTATCAGCATAGCTTACCAATTCATTTAGACTTATCATCGAGTATCTTATGCATATTTGAAAGTGAAAAATTGAATATTCATTTAGACTTATCATTGAGTATCTATGCATATTTGAAAGTGAAAAAAGTGTAATGTAATTCTTCAAGGATATTTAATGCCTTAGCTGTATTATGAATTAAATGCATTTTTATTTGACTGAATCAAATTCAGAAGTAAAAAAGTAGTATTCTTAAGAACTGAATCTATTCCTTAGTTTATTTATCTTACAGCTTAGTTTATTTATCAATAGCAGAGGGATTAAATTTGTAAAATAAATATCTTATATTTTTCCAAATGGTCAGACTTGAATGAAAGGGGAAACAACGCAAAATCACATATCAAAATTAATAGCCTATTTGGGCTAATAATTGTAGCTCTCATACACTTTCTAAAGTTACCAAACTATTGATGCTATTTCCTCCTCCAGCTGAATATTTATGTAAGAAAATAGCATGTAATAATGTTTTTATAAGTTATGTTGTAGTTTTTATATTTTCTGAATATTATTTCGAAAATTCTTCTGTTTAAACAAGTAATAAATTAATATTCCTTTATTTAGGCCTGCAATCTGGCAGGCATCATGTAGTGTGTGGGTTTTATGAAAGCTTAGTTTTCACTTTTGAATAGTTTTCACTTTTGAATATTGCATGTTTATAACATAACTGTTCTTTTGAATAACATATTTATAATTCCTGAATAGTTCTTTCCATACAAAAAATAATTTTATGCGTGAATTCGATGATTCTACCACCTGGTGAGGTTTTGGCAATGACCTTCCTTTCCGAAACGGTGTTATCGACCCATAGTTATTCTTTGTACCTGCTAACGAGCATTGCTTGTTTTTCAATCTTTTCTTTGGAAATGTAGTTGTCCTTCAGAAATAAATGTTACAGTTTAGAAGTTATTATATGCCTTGTTGTACACTATGATTAGCTTCACACTCTTTGAACATGTTAACAACAAGCATCAGCTTTTTAGGTATAATTTATTTTAAAATTATAGATCATTCAAATAACAGCTGTTCACAGCAGTATACCTGGCTGTAATGAAAGTTTACCCCCAAAAGAAGCTCTTAATAAAGGTAGGAGGGGAAAACATTAAAGGAGTACCTTTATTGCTGTTAGAAATTACCACAAAAATCTGTGATTTTTTGCCAATGTTTTGGAAGATTTTCAAAGAAAACTTGGTGGCCATGAGTCCGAAAACATATCAACCTCATTTCGGATGTACGGTACGGAATGGAAGCTAGCATCAAGAAGCTGCAGGGGGGAAAAAAGGTAGGCATCTGAAGGAGCAATGTCGAGGCTATATGGTGAGTGTGGCAAAAGATCCCATTTGACTCCATACAGAGTCGACCGCTTAATGCAGAGACATGTGGCCATGCATTATCTTGATGGAATATTACCTTTTTGCACTGGAACTCAGTTCCATGTTTTTCTTTAATATCAGCATCAACACGGCTAACACTTGCTGTACACCGTACTGTTGAGGATTTTACCTTTTTCCAGGTAGTCTTTGTGGATACCCTAGCAATCCTACCAAATACAAAGCATGGTCATTTTGCTAGTCAACTGCACTTTGCGACGCTGCCGACTGGCTCACTGGGTACAGACCATACCCTAAATCCACTTTAATGATAATCCACTTGTAGTGAGATCTGGTCCAGAATTTTGCCCTTGTGTTGATATTCAAGCAAATTAGTGCAAGCCTGAGCACGTCCGTCCTTATCTGCTGGATTCAGCTCATGCTGCATCCAGCGATTGAACTTGTATCAAGTTTATGCGATTCTTATTATGACTAATGTTACTAACTTCCACGTTCCTGCTATTGAGACTACTCAGGTGTTAAGTATAATTTCTAGCAGGCGCCTGGGCGAAAGTCACATCCTGTGTATAATTCTTTGGAAAATGCATATCTTTTCTAGCATAACGTGCAAGGCGAAGATCTTGAGGGAGAATAAATCTCGTGAATTGCGTATGATTAGTCTTCGTATTACAGTCACTCTGGCTAACAATGTCAGGTGGTATTATGGCAAAATTACTACTGTCTTAGTAGTTAATATTTGCAATTTTAGGCATATCTTGGTAGGTAGCATGTGTTACTGCTACCTACCAAGATAACCATGCTACCTTCAGAACAGCGAGAACTCGAATGAATGAAGAAGCATAGCAATTGAGGAGTACTGGTCGATGGGTGTGGAGCCTACTGGTTCAGACATCTGTTGGCCAATGGTGAACCTAGAAAGTAAGTCTCCTGCTCTCGAGTGCTTGCATACTGATCTTCTTCCACCAGTTCTCGCAGGCGTGCCTCATAAACATCAGTAGGCCAGCCAGAGCAGTGTCATAGTCCTTGATTTTGTACTATCGGTACCAAAACTTTGCAGTGTCATTATGATACAACATAAGTATTTAAAGCTGTACACATAATTTGGTGAATTTATAGCTGACGTTTTGTAACAGAACTTTTAAGTAAATGATAGTTCTAATTTGGTAGCATGGTAGTTCCATTTTAGACACCTTGTACTTAATGATATTTTTTTACAAATTCTACAGCGTAGTGTTCTAAAGCAAGTCTTTTTCTTTCAAATGCAAAAAATCATTTGACAAATATGTTTAAACATGACATGAAGTGTTTGCACAGACTATATGTGTAGTGGCAGAAACCTGTGTTAAAACCCAATATTTCCTGTAATACTATGGAAAAGGGCAATAAATGTGATATGATTTTAACTGGAGGAAAAACTGCAGATAGGCTTGTGTCCTTAGATGCTTGAAGCTTTGTGACAGACATATTGAAAGCCTGTAAAATTGTTGCTACACTTCATTAATCATTGTTCTTTTTTTCCTACATTATCATTTATTTAAGTTTGTCATGTGATCTCGGAAATCTTACATATGACTGGCTGAATCTGATTCTGGCCTTCATTGTCTTTGTGCCTGCCATGTATTTTTGATTTTTTTTATAACGTATGTGTCACTCAAAAGAAAATCGGGCATCACTATAACTATTTATTTTGTACACTGTAAAGCACTCTGTTGGCAGGCTGTGACAGAACTAAAAACAACAAAATGCACAGGTGATTTCCTTCCTAGGTGACACTTTGTCTAAATTTTTATTGCAGTTGTAAACATAAAATTTCCAATTAGATGATCTTTAATTTTTTTGTTAAAAGCTCAACAAGTGTTGATATTATTTTTTGATACTTTTTTTTTAAAAAAATTCCCTAGGAGTGGTATTTATTATGAATGATAGAGTGTTGTTGTTCTAGAATTTTTTATTTTTGTATAAAATTCCTATCTAAATTTTTGAGGGGTGTAGATGCTAATTTCATGTATAATTAATTATATTCTTTCTTTAATGTTCTTAACTTATTTCACTGTATTTTGTTATAGGCGGGAAACACGCCCACCAAAGGTGCAGAAGGTTGTAAGTATTCACGTTTTTTAGATTTTTTTTGAAATCATATTCTGGAGTTGATTGTTAAACAGTTTTAACAGTTATTTAAATTGTTAATTAATTGCTGTTTCTTATTCTATAAAATGTTATTTAAAATGGTCTTTTAGTACAACATACAAGTGTTGCATGTTATATTGAGTTATCACATGTATTGCAAGTTATTCAGCTATTGCCATAGAAGTTTCTGTATAGATGGGGTCCAAGATAACAAACACCCATGAAAAAAAATGTTTTTGTGTAGCTCCGCTATTTGCCGTAAAAGTGTGCCACCTAGTGAAGATTAAGAGGAAAGTGAAAGTGTCAGTCTTTGAACAGGTGTTACACATGTTGCATGTGCACATTTGTACCCTCTGAGAGATGCTGAAATGTGAGACGAGACAGAATTCCATAGAGGCGTGATTATTGGAGTGTTTTTTTTAGTTGTTATTGAAACAGCAATATATTTTGGTTGTGCAGGGAGTATAGTATTCCCGCTTGTTATTTTACACAGGAAATTCAAAATATCCAGATTGATCGTGTCCATGCCTTTATTCCCTGAAGAGCAATTGCCTTTCAAGATGGCAACACTTCTGTCATCACTTTTAGGTTTGTTTCGTTCAAGCAGGGTTTGAAGTGCATGGTTGTGAAATAGGACATTGTATCGGGGTTCGTATGGTCCCCAAGAGTCTTTAAAAGTCCTTAGGTTTTTTGGAATTGATTTTTTGGTCCTTAAAAGTCCTTAATTTTGGCCAAAATCGACAGAAGGTCCTTAATTTTAATCATTTGAAATTTCTGTCTGTTTTTATGACTGCCATTTTGAGTGTGAATTAGCATTTTGGAGGAATAGTTTTGGCGATTCACTAACGTATATGGTTATCTTTTGAATGGGTAAATGGGTTCATGTGTTATAATTTATTTTTTATTTCTAATATAAATAGTGGGATACTCGAGTTTCTAAGCAAGAAGTGAAACATAAGCATTTCGAAATTCATTTTTTCTAATGAAGACCTCTTGAACAACTTTTCACTTTTGGTGATGTGAAGTTTTTCATTTAATGGTTCTAAATTTGTCGACTTATCAACATTTTGGCGATTTTAAGATCAGTTTTTGTAGAAAATTTTTAATTCCGAGATCTGGGAATTTTTCGACGATTTTTTAAATTACATTGTAACTTGTAACATTAATAAATTTCATTAAAATAATGGTAAAATATTGAAATTATATTTAAAAAATAATATTAAAATAAAATATTTTAATTTTTTGCTGTCATATTATAAAGTTCCATTTTGATAACTTATTATGCAATATTTTGAATCTGAGAAATAAACAAGGTATAATGCTATAAAACGGAACAGTTCTTACGAAAAGCGAAATTTGCTATGTAATTAATTAAAAATGTCTGTAAATTGTAAGTTTTTGATAGTAAGAGTTTTTCCCATGTAATTGTCTCAATATTTAGAATTCTCGGAATATGCATCATGTTTCTCTATAAAATTAATTTTACAGTTATCATTTTTTTTTTTCAAAATATTTCTAGTTTTTTGCTATTACAGAATTCTAAAAGTTATGATATTTGTAGATTTTGTTGCTCAGTTTGTCACTAAATTCTAAAAATTCTGCCACATCAGCTCTATAACCAGCCCTTACCATATATATTTTACATTTCTTCTGAATTTTGATATTGCTGAAGAAATAATATTATCAGCCTTTTCTATGCATTCTAAATGCATTTAGTTTTTTTTACAATAACAGAAATCCTTAATTAAATCCAAAAATTCTAAAATGAAAAGGAAATGTGTTGAAGAAAACTAAATACATAAAAAAAATATTATTCAAAGATATGCATAGTTATTATTATATAAATTACCCAGTTGTTCATGATTTCAGCCTTTATTATAGTTTCCTATTTCCTCATATGATAGAGTTACTGAGTCAGCTTAAATTAAAATTAAATTGTATAGTCTGACCACTAGTCCACACTTTTAGTTTGAATTTGATTGTTCTTGTTTAATTACATCACCACAAACTGTAATTGATTTTGTTAGTATCAGAACATGCCTTTTTATTCTAAGTTCTCTTTAAATAAGAGGCTTATTTGAACCTTTGTCTGACAATACAGTTACTTTCAGACATAGCGATAATTTGCTTCACGTCTGTCGAGAGGTTTTAGACTATTTAACTTGTACCAGATCAAGTAAACCCTCATGGCTATATAGTAGAGAGGTTGACAAGTTAGGAGATAGATAAAGCACGCAGAAAGTAGTGAGAACACTGGTTTGCGTATTGAGACAATTTTCTGATTGTTAGAAAAGATTCTTAAAGGGAAGGAAATCCAAATTAACTAAAATGTCTGAGAAGGCTTCAAATTAAAAAGACACGTAAATATTTGGAAATGTTTTATAGCTTTTAATTGTTATTATC